>JAYRBW010143089.1:0-14929 GCA_036023295.1 Invenusta paracnida | reverse complement strand
AGCGGTGATAGCTCCCTGATACAGTCATGATAAATCTTTGATACAGCCGTAATAAATCCCTGATACAGCCATGATAAATCCCTGATATTGCCATGATAAACTGTGTCATACACTTTCTTTACTCTATGAATGAAGTAAATTAAAACCTAATAAGAAACTAAAAATGACATTTTAAATGTAAAATAAAAATGTATTGAAAAAATTGGTTGCCATCATGACATTTTTGGGAGCGATTCATTGGACTGTGGCCAAGCTCAGTCTATGTATATCAAACATGTAGTAAGCTATGTTTTCAGTACATATAATGCAGCTTGCAAATTAATCAATCATTAATTATTAAAACAAAATTCAACTTATTTTTACTATCAACACATTTTTCCATGCAGGAATGTAAAAAATAATTATGTTAAATAAATTTACTGAAGTAAATGACTTAAAAATTTGGACAGAATATTCTCGTAAAGATATCCCTGATAAAGATATATAAAAGATAGGTTTTCCCACAGCATATAGTATTAAAGTATAAAAATAAGTAAGTGAAGAAGCCAGTGTATGCTGTAAATTTCGTGTTTATTAGGATTAAAATTAACTAAGCAATTTCACGAAATGCATGATTTTTCCTGTAAATGCATGGTTAGGCAGATAACTGCGAAAGCTCGCGAATTTTGTTAATTTTAATCCTAATAAACAGGAAATTTAAAGCATACACCGACCTCTTTACTTATTTTGATAAAGGTAGTTTGAGTAAAAATGACCGTAAACATTGTAATTCAGGGAACATTCCGTAAACTCATTAACGGTTTTAAAATTCATGGTACGCGAATGATAAAGATTCGATAATTATATTGAACATAGAACATCGTGCATTTACTTGTTATCGTCATTTAGGTTATAGTCAGATGTATCACTTTAGATAAGTTACTTGTAAGATAAACAAGTGTCTAAATGTGTTTCCTATAAAGTCCCCAAAACGGAAGTTTCAAAAAGAGAGAATTCGACAAAAGTTATCCCACAACTCTTAGTCACTTATCTAAGAAGATCAATTTGTCTATCTCACCAGCTATAGTTGTCTAGAAAAAGCTTTCTGACTTCCGGCTAAAAGGGTAGAGAAACCTGAATTCCTAACGTTGCCAATTAATATCAATGCTCTTGTGATAAGTGCAACATTGGCTTTATATTCCGATACTTCCACCAACGAATCAATTAGCATTCTCGATCTCTCTCTTTTCACCGATCTACAAACATTTCCAGTCTACAGGTCATTCAACTTTACAGTTATTGCTCTCCTACAATCAATAATCGATTGTTCAGTTAAAGAAATCCTGAAGATAATTGCAAGACGTTCGGAATGTAATGCAAAGCGTGACGCAATATTTACAACATTTAACGCAATGTATTGATTTCCTTATTCTCTCATGATTGCTTGTAATCTAATTGTCTCTCATCTTATTTAATAATCTCTTATGTAGTCTGATTAATTATTATGTGCTATATATATATATATATATATATATATATATACTGCAGCTCGTCTGCGGTAGATTATAACGTGTGCTTGTTCGTAAATGAACTGAAACGTTGTCTCTTATAATAAACTACATAATATATTCAAATGTGTATAAATAACTACACGCCGTTGTTTTCAAATAAATTATTGAATAAATAAATGTAGATTTCAAAAATGTGATTTTTCTTTATTTTTATTATAAATTGGGAAATTATATAATTTAAAGAGATGACACAGTACTAGAATATGCTATTGATATTTAGTCAGTAGTATATTAATATACATACATATTTTTAGGAAAATATTATATTTTATCTTAATTTTAAACTGAGTATATTAAAATTTAGTAAATATTACCGTATTTAAAATAATCATTAATAATACATATATCTAAATGTTTATTCGTCTGAATTTTGTATGATTATTCATTTATAAATGCTTTTAAATCCATCATAACACTATAAACCAAATGTTGGTATTATATTATATTCTACTTGTAATTTTTTTAAATAAATAATCACGATATATTTATGCATTTATAAGTTTAAATTAATTTGTGATATTTCTCTATTTTTTTATTTAAAGAAATTATATGCGTTATATTTTATAAATTTTATATTTGCAAGTACTGAAAATTGATGTTCATTGCTACCTATATAACATCATTGCTTTGTTAATTTATTATTTATTATTATTTATTATGTACATGTATAAATAGAATGCCTAGTCTATTTTATTATTTGAATAGATTTTATATAAGATGTTATATACATTTCTAAATAAGTTGTGAATAAAACTATGTGATCGGTGTTAAACGTATCCCTTAGCTTTTTCAGACTGGAACCAGATTGGAATAATTGACTGTTCTATTTCACCCTCAACAAAACGATAGCTCCATACTTCAATGACTATTTAAATAGAGCAATTTAAGAGCAATTACAAATTAACCATGTTTTGCATTATCGTTTTTCTGTAATACAAACATTTAAAAAATAAATAGTATTCTTTTTTTCATACATTATTAAAGAAACTATAACTATATTTTTATTTTTATTTTTAGTGATTGTTTTTTTTATGATTTTATTTTTATGATATCATCGTTCATTTAATTTTTACTTCATATATTTATTTTCCACATATTTTTCCTTATTATACTCTTATTATAATTCTGCATTAAGTTTCTTTATTGACAAAAATAATAGTTTTATTAATTTGGTTGCGGTATACTTGTCAGTAGAAAGAAATTCTTTCAAAGTGAAATTAGAAGTCTATATATATATATATACCTACATTTAAAAAGCAATGCCTACAAATACATTGCATACCCACCTAAACTCCATTAAGTGTTTACTTGCAACATATAGACTATAAGTACTAATATACATGTGCGTAAAAAGGGAATATATAATAGGAATATAAATGTAATTTCAAAATCGAATTAAAACTGGCAAAACCGAGCATGGTTCGATCCAACAGATGTGTCACTGTTTACTCAAAGTGTGTTAAAAATTAATTTGTGTGAGCTTTTGACGAGCAAACCAAGCAGTGCGAGTACAATACGAAACTAAGGCCGACACCTTACCACTCTGGCGGATTCTAATTCTATGAGACAATTGTAATACGTTAAGGAACTATTAGGCAGGCAATGGCGATCTCCCTTTTTCTCAGTTAATCGAAAAGGTGAGAGGAATGTGAGGAGCGAACAAAGTTACTAACTAACTTACTTAGTATACGAATCTTGCAAATAATAGAAAGCATAACAGGAAATGTTTACTAATCTTTCTAATCGACCATGACACCAACTCTGACACAAGAGTTACGACAACTGTACACATATTCCTCCTCTGTCAACCAAAATCTGGGACAAAAAGATCTATTATTGCGTGTTGCCTAAGAAAACAAACTGCTAACTGCCCATTTGGGTGGTCTTGTTTTTCCTATATAGTTTTCAATATGACAACTGATGCAAAAGTTTATCGGAAATACGCGAAAGATTATCTGGCCAGCTCATCTATTCGCGGGATTCCTCGTGTCATTAAGGCAAAAACCTTTCTGTCCAGGCTGACATGGGCTTTGGTGCTGATAGTGCTCACAGTGATTGGTGTTGCTCAACTGACGGAAGTTGTCATGGAATATCTGAAATATGAGACCACTCAGGATAGTCGTCAGGAAAGAAATATATCATCCCCCTTCCCTTCCATCACCGTGTGCAATCTACAACCCTTGAATAGTGAAGCGAACAATGGTATAAACGTCATGGATCGACACATAAAAATGATCGAAAAAATTGAAACCGGTTATGGAAAAGCCTACTTCAAATCTTTATATTCGATGACAGCGCTATTTCAAAATTCAAAAAGAACTGAAATTGAACAAGTTAGTCATCCTATTAACAATCTCATCCGGCATTGCGCAATTCAATATTTTTATGAGGGGGAGTTAAAGACGGTTGAATGCAATTTGGGGGATTCATCGCGATTTCCACATCCAGATTATTTCAACTGTTACACATTTCATCCAAAAGTAGCACAAAAACATGAGCCTCACAAGGAGCACCCATCAACTAATCACTCAGAGACGATATTCATCCGATCGGTAAAAATGATCGTCTACCTAGATGATTTTCTATTCCCGCTTCTGCCAGAGAACTTTGACGACACTTCATCTGTCCGACATGGGGTGCGTCTTGTGGTCCACCCCCATCGGTCCTACCCGGATATTGACAACGCCGGAGTAGAGGTATCTCCCGGTTTATCGACAACTTTCCGACTGGACACCACCTATCGATACTTTCTTCCAAAGCCCTATGGATCCTGCTTCAATGAGGATGCCCCTGACCTTCCTGCCTCCGATCCCGCGGCAGATAAGGGTAAACTTCTGGAGTATATGTACACTAGAGATGTGTGTCGTAGGATGTGTCTTCAGCATCGAATAATTCGGAAATGCTCCTGTTTAGACCCTAGTCTACCTATTCCTCCGGGAATCATTGTATTTGAGGACACCTTTCGCAACACACTCAGCATGGCGCGTCGTCGCAAGCGAAGCGCGGAAGACACCCAACCTCCCCTTGATGAGCCGCAACAAGGACCAAGCCAGAGCAACCAGCATTTTGTTAACAGGCATGAGACGTATCCGACAACTAATGAGTCAGTTCTACTGCCCTACTGTCTCAAATGGATTTACACAGAGGACCCAAATGAGGGCGTCGAGAGTTTCCTCAATCGTCAACGCTGCTGGCAGGAGACGAAGGAACAATTGGACGCTGTTACGGGTTGTGAGACGTTTACGTGTGGTCACACCTGCTCCTCGGTGCACTACGATTATAAGATAACCAGATCGCGCTGGCCACATGAAACGTTTCACCTGGGTCTGTACAAGAAGTACATCAAGAATCACTTGACTATTTCAAAGTACTTCACATTTTACGATGAGGTCGATAAGGTGGCTCAAACCAACCTCACTAAGGCCTATGCGATGCTCATTGACTCGAAGTTGATTGATCGTAATTTTGTGGAATTGCAGTTCATTCGGACCTCTGACAAGGTGACCATTGTGAAAGACATCCAACAGTTCACGCTATCACGACTTTGCAGCTCAATTGGTGGTGCGCTCAATCTTTGGACTGGAGTTACGATCATTGCCTTGGTGGAAGGTATGGAGCTCATATGCACACTGTTTGGGATGCTGTTCCAGTCCAAGAGGCAGTTCAGAAAACTTCACAATGAGAGCACAAAACTGGTGAATAATGAGGATACTTCAAATCAAAATTCATCAACTTCAGGAAAAGACAACTTGGCCTCATCCTAATGTTCATTTAATTAAAATGAATTTATAAACATAAGCATAAATCGATATCGAAATACAAATGCAATTACTAATTTAGATTAATGGTTGCAAGGTATATTTTTGTACAATTGAGTGTATACTGTGATATTACTTCAATAATTTTCCTAAGCGAGTATTTAATAATGTTCCAAGTTTTATTAGGAATGTTGATATCATTTTTTATATATTAGTAATGTTAGTTTAAAAGTATTTTTTAAAAAACAAATCATATTTAAATCCCTTTTGCGAAAACTTTGGAGTTGATACTGTTTTTGGGAGAATATTATTAGCCTAAAAATATCTTCTGAGTATCAAAATACGTACATTTAAATATGTTTACATTAATAACTGTAAGAATTCAATAAAGTATATACGTATATGCTAGAAATATAAATACATATTTCTTATTTTGTAGAATAGTATAACTTAATATGTAATATATTTATTACTTACATCGTAATAAAGAATAAGTTTCAATTTATCGGTGATTAATTAACCGAGCGAAAAGAAAAAGATATGTAATTTTAAATGTTCTATGCTTCTAAACTTGGCTAAATAAAATAAACCGTTTTTTACATGTTAATTAATCCATTCGTAATTTACAATAATAGAGAAGGAATATGTAATATTTGTCTGCCAATAATTAAATAAATTACATTAACACTGTCTAATATACAATACACTTTTTACTTAGCGTCTTAAATAAATACTTCCTTCTAATATAATTCGACAAATGCAGAACACAAAGAACAAATTAAGATCTTAGAGTATTTATCATATGTAGAGTGTTTATAATTACTCTATTTTCAGGATGAGATATTATTTTTTAATAATAATTAGTGAAATACATTTATATTTACTCATAATGAACACAGTAGCTTCAGTTTTAATTCTGAAATCATATAATACTCAGTATATACGTATAGTAAGGTAATTAGGTTGTAACAAATTATTAATGATTTGGGCTGAAATTGAGTGCCCAATTTTGAGTGGTGTTTATAGCATTTGAAAGAAACTAATAAGAAAAGAAAATTATTCCTGAAATATGTTTTAATATCTAACGTATATAGGTACCAAGCAAACGTTTTGTATTATACATCTTCTTGCATTGTTATTATATGTCTGTAATGTATATGTATTGAATAATTGTTACTATTGGTGTCATTTACAGAATGTTAGATTCAACCTTGGTGAAGGAGTTTATATATTATTTTGTAAATAAATCGATATTTTTTGTTTTGTTTTATTGTTACATGTTTTTGATGTGACATACTTAAATTATGGAATGTAGGTTATCTGCATTATGGTATACTAGAAGTATTGAATTAAATAATATTTGATGTAGAATAGATAATAGTTTTACTTTTCTTTAGGCATGATAAACTTTTTTGAGGCTCTGTAAAAGATATAAGAATATTAATTGTAAAAGTTTTAAAATGGACTAGTTAACAGTTTTTATATAAAAAAATAAGTATTGTCTAATAAATTTAAATGACATATCAGTATATATCATCAATAACATAAACCGAAAACATATAATGTCAATGAAACTTGAAAAAGTTAATCACACTTCCTTTTTAGTCACCGTAAGTATAATTATATATATATACGATTATTTGTAGAGTTCATATTTAACTTTGATTACATAAAAGATAAATTTTCTAATATTAAAAACGATTTTTTTTAAACTAGATATATCTACATTTTTAAATAGAAAACAATAAAACTACACTCATGTATGTACATAATTAATATTCATAATAATTTTAGATTAACCTTTAGATGTCTAATTAATTATAGTTTAAAGTAATTGAACAGTTAAATTATTTTTTTAAAGCCACCAAAAGCGCTAAATATTGTGCGTGTATTTTGATACCATGAATAGAACATTAGTTTCACTAAACGGATATGTTTAAAGGTTATTTATGCTTATGCCTTTGTTCTAGGCTCCGTTAATACTTATCATTTAGCCTTTTAACCGTTCGTATTCTGGGCTTTTCGCCATCCTCTGTTTACCGAACCCCCTCAGTAAACGTAGAAGTGGGTTCTAAATAATTAAGTATTAATGGCAATTGTTTTAATCAGAATTCGTTGCGTGTTCAGTGATATAATCTTTTTAAATCCATTTTGTACGAGTTTGGCCATCAAAATAGCCGTTAAGTACACAATACTGACTCCAATATTTACTCCAAAATATGACACTCCCTCGTTCTACTCGACTTAACAGCGGCATTCGACACAATTGACATTTTCTATTTTCTATTTGACATTGATATTCTAATTTCTACGCTTGAAATATAGCTCGGTGTCAGTGGAAATGCCTCAAAATGGATAAGAGATTATCTCACAAATCGTTCGTACACAGTGTTTGTGGAAAACACAACTTCGACTCAGTGCAAACTCAACCATGGTGTACCCCAGGGAAGTGTGTTGGGAGAGCTCGTCTTCACTGCCTACACATGTCCCCTATCAAGCATAATTAAATCATTTGGTGTAGAATACCATTTCTACGCTGATGACACCCAATTGTGGATTGGCCTGGAAGAAGAAACAGATATTGAAAAGATCGAATGGTGTCTCGAAGCCATATTCTTAGGGAATGTCAAGCAACAAATTGAAAATAAATCCGTCAAAAACACATCTAATAGTATACAGACATAACCCACTGGCTCAACATCTCGAAACGCTTCAATGGAATTATCATACACCCGACAAGTTCTGCCAGAAATCTTGGAGTGATGTTTGAAGTGGCGCTCACCTTCAAGGACCATGTCAATGAAATTAGTAGAACTTGTTTCTATTGGATCGATTTACCGATTAATTCACGTTTATTTACTAAACTTACGGTAATTTTACTGACAAATTCCTATATTGATTTACTAAACTTTCAGTGATTTCAGCGATTAATTCATGTTTATTTACTAAACTTACGGTAATTTTACTGACAAATTCTTATTGATTTACTAAACTTTCAGTGATTTCAGCGATTAATTCATGTTTATTTACTAAACTTACGCTAATTTTACTGACAAATTCCTATTGATTTACTAAACTTTCAGTGATTTCAGTGATTAATTCATGTCTATAAACATTCGGTAATTTCACTGATATAATTCACTGAATAGTTCAGTACATTTACTGACACTGCATCCTGAAACTTATTTCACTGCACTGGTTGAGTAATTTCATCTATTATTTTTGCAGTGTTGATTATCAAAATAAAAACTCTAGGACTATCTAAATGAAACATGTCCAATTTTTAGGAGTATTTTATTATATCAATTCATACTGAAGTAAATTTTTCATGTATTTTAAAACCACATTTGCGAAATCGTTTAATATGTGTATTGATTCTACATTCACAATATTCTCAGGTTATCCGCATATATTTTCTTCCTAATTTCCAGGGCGCTACAGGTCAGTTAATTTTACCGATTTTTTGTATATTTTCAAATCAAGACAATTGATGGAAACGCATTTTACAGTAACAGAATTTTCTACGTATTTAGACAAAAAATTGATTAACATAATATAATTGTGTATTTTTAGAGTTACACACAAGTACATTTATACCCCTATAGGTTGTAGTTATTGATCGATGAAGTTGAAAATTGGTATGAATGTAGCATTAAGTATATACATATATAATATATTTGGCTAGGTATGTTCTGTCCAATAGTTTTCTGTAACTTTGTCTAGGGCGAAAAATCATGGTTTTGGCTCCAACGGAAATTCGCATTTATCCATTTTATATACCTAGGTACTATATATTATTTATAATACAGTCGTACTTATAATTTACATTGAATTGATATATATGTATAATTGGCATAATTGGTGCAGAAAAGCCACAATTTTGATGTCAATAATTGTACAAAAAGATTCAGCACTGGGGCACTTAATGAAACATTATAAACCAATAATAATGTTTTCGGTTGGGTGTTCCTAGAAATATCCGTATTAAACAGAATACAAAACACTCTCAAAAATACATACACACAGAATACAAAACATAATATTATGAATCAGCAAACCCGCTTTGTTTTCGGAATTTTTCTAAAACGTTTCATTAACGAACGGATTATCCAAATGAACTGAAATATGACACATATTGTCCAGGTACTACATGGAAAACATATACTTCATTTTTTGGTTTAACTGAAACACGATTTAACAATTGAATTTTCAACTAAGCACTGTAAAATTATTGTTATTGTTTTGTTCAGCACATTGGAAATTTTTAAGAGTCCTTTACAGCGTACAGTAATATTGTGTGTTTTCGCTTTCATTATATTACTGGCAGTAGTATAGTTAGTGTCCTCTGGACGCTACAGGGGGCAGCACAAATGTCCAGACTTTGCAACCTTTACCTTGGCCCTTGGGCTAAGACTAGTCATGCTACCACAGGATACCTGACCACTTCTGTTGTTGTTAGAGTTAAAATCAGAGGGTATGTTAACATAAATTAAAAATCGGCATTACAGCTTTATATATGAAGGTGTGTGTAATAAATAAGAAGTATAAATTAAAATCTTATCGGCACGAGGTTTAAAAATGGCCAATCAATTGTTTCAAATAATCATTCCGAGTGTGTGCTTGATCAGAACATTAATAAAAAACTGTCAGAGCAAGCTAAAGCTTAAGTCGAGAAAGTTTGAAGACTTTTACTATAGAGGTGAGGGGATAGCAATCAAAATGTAGAATGATATAGAATAATTTTCTGAGTACTCTATGAGATTGTTGTTCTGATCTGGTCCCCATTTATAGGAAATTAGTAAACAATAACACAAAAATAGTAAAAGAATAGGCAAAATAGTCTTGAAGATTTATATGTTCTTCTTGTATAGTTACAAACACAGTAGCTTTAACGCTTTAGGCGTTCTCTGGGGTTTTTGATGAGATAACGTAACATATTTGAATGCCATCCAAATGAAACTAATTTGGCTATGTTTTAAACTTTCTACTTCTAGTGGAGTGAGTTGATCTGGAAAAATTTGAATACAATATCAGTCTTCCTGTTATCATTGCAAAAAAACTCACCAAGCATTTGCGCGCTTCCCCAGATGAAGGGAATGAATTGAAAGTCATCAAGACTCCAAACGCCCTGCGACCCAGCGGGCTCCATTCTGTAAGTGGTCTGCAGTTTGCGCACCAACTCAAGGTAGACAGGCATGATACGAAGACCCACAGCTGCAAACTCGGTCGGCTCGGGCTGCAGAGCACCTGCCTTAAAGAGACAGACAAGGAAGGCAATAAAAGCCAGTTCGTGTCCCGTACCGTAATCGATGCGGGTAGAGTTTCCCAGAGACTCTGTGAGGTAATTGGCCGCCTCTTCCAGGGCTGCTCCACTGCTCACTACTTCAGCCT
The DNA here is from genome assembly GCA_036023295.1 of Invenusta paracnida. Classification (NCBI taxonomy): domain Eukaryota; kingdom Metazoa; phylum Platyhelminthes; order Proseriata; family Coelogynoporidae; genus Invenusta; species Invenusta paracnida. The sequence goes on along the minus strand of JAYRBW010143089.1, from coordinate 4,230 downwards.
CCTTGCTACCGCCATCATCTGCTGGTAATGTCAACAGCGCAATGATAATTAAATACATGGATTAAAAGTAATATGAACAGATATTTTTTTAAATTATAAATATCGTTTTTATACATTTGAAATACATAGTTACTATAAATATCATAGTATTAGATCTTCTAGAATAGTTAGTTACAAAACTTAACAATTTAAATTGTGAATAAAAGATAGAAGCTGTGTTTTAAAGCTTTTCAAATTATTTTTCTGTCTACATAAATAATTTACGATCGAATCTAAGAAATGCCTAAGCACTAAATGTCTTAAAAAACAATGCTGGCGTGTAATTTAAAATATACAAATAAAATAAATACATTCATATCAATTTTTATAGCACAAAATATTTTAAAAAGTCGAACACATTTTAACAATCATGAGAGCTTAAGTTCGTAAAATTACTCATAATACATATTCCAACGCAGTTTAGTTTTCTAAAATATGTAGATGAATTTTGAAAAATATGTCAGAATATGTATAGTTTAATGAGCAAAATACATTAGAATTTTAAGAAAAAGTTGAATTCTGAATAATATGAAATCGACGCTATTGTCTATAAAAATGTATAGTAACGCACCAATAAAGTACAGAAAATTAATAAAAAGATGCTAATATACTCACCATTAGAAATTTTTACATTAAGTTTATTTATATTGCAAACGTACTTGTCAATAATAAATACATAATTCAGTATTTAATGCACAATACTATTTAACGATTTAACAAAATTAAAATTATTTCAAATATTGAAATGGAATAAAGCTTTTTGTTCTCCATTAGCCTGCACTGGATTGAACTAATATGATGAAAATTTGTATTTATAAAAAGAGTATATAGGTTGAAGTATTAAATATTATAATATTGAGGTATCACTCTAAGTACTACAATGTTTGTCTCATGAAGGTCCAATAAAAAACAATCGATCTAGGTTTTATTGTACTCACCTAATGTATTGATGGTGTTAGTTGTAGGTAATAATTGGGGTAAGTGGTCTGACAGTAGGGTTACCGAGGAGGTCTCCAGCCATGCATAATAGGCTCGGAATGCCTTATTCCCGAAGCGCTGGGGCTGTTCCTCGGGGGGGACCTCATTTATGTGATTGTTAAGCACTCCTAACAGATCGCACATTTTGCTAGCATTCTGTAATGTGAAAAAATAAATGATAATCTGGTATCCACTTATAATAAAAAACATGTCACAATATTTATCAATCTATCTGTAAAAAATGTATATCCAAAACGGAAAATTAATAAAATAATACTTTATAAATGTTAGAATTCAAAAAGAAAAACCCAAGAATAATTATGTAAATTCTAAAAATATACAGTATATTGAATTTTTCATTAAATTTAAATTGTCTGTGATATTTAAAAAAATTCTCTGTTAATAAAAAGTAGAGAAAATAACTAGCAATAAAAAGGATGAAGTAAGCCTTAGTTTCTATTTAACAATTTTGAATACTTTTAAACATAAATATCAATTAAAATCAAATGACAAAAAGTACTCACATGGCTGATATTTAATGTATCTGTCAGTTTTTTGCCAACAACTGCCCGATTTACTGACAAAATAAATCCCAAGATATCATCATAAGCTTGACATTTTTCCCAAGTTGGCAGTTCAGTAGCTAAAAATATTTTTCGTTCTAATTTCTTAATACCATCCTCTGATGTCATCTAAAAAGTAATAATGGAGGAAATACCATAAATATTAAATAGGTATTCATAAAATTAGTAATTATTTATGAAACATTGAAAAATGTATAAAACATTTATAAAAGAGGCAGATTTCATCAATTAAAAAAAAATTAAAAAATTAAAGATTTATAAAAATTAGGCAAATTATAATTTTTGCCTTGTGGACTGAAACTAATGATTTACATAAATAGATGTACCTCTACAATTTTAGTTGTTCATTGACCATGTGCACACTTAATGATTCTTGGTATTTTAGTATTTTTCTTAAAAGATAAAGATTTAAACAGAGTTTATTCTAAGACTTATTGTTATATTGTTATAATAAAAACATTTTTTAACTCTCGTTGTTTATTTATATCTATCATTTTAATAAATACTGCAATAACACATGATTTTGTTGATAATTACTTACTTACATGAGTGAATCTAGGAGGGGAAGGGGCTGGATTTGCAACCACCCTATGAAAAGTAAGAAAATACTTTTAGTGTAATTTATAAAAAAATATGCCTACCTTACATATGCTTTCAACATTTATTATTTGTTTACCCCTTTATGCGACCTAGCTTTATATTTATCTATATATTATATATAAAGAATAAAATATTTGTATTATGTTCTAATATATTTTTTTAATAGAAAGAAACAGTACTTTCTATTTTAACAAGTATTCATCAGTAATCTAATGAAATTGGGTACACAAAACAGATTTTTAATTATATATGTATATATTTTCTGCAAGTTTATTTTATATCATGCATTTAAATTTAACAATTAAGGAATTTGGTAAACTTGAATAATGATATAACCATGGAAATATACTTCCATTTTTTCAGTTATTTTCCTATGCTTTTAGATATATTTGACCATGTATAGATATTCTCCATTGTGTGAATTTCACTATCTCAGTCTTTCAATACTTACAAATCTTCCATATTTGAAATGTATTCATCTTTCTCCTTTTCTAGAACTTTTTCCCATCCTATATTATTATTATTAAACAATAAATTCCCCTGTTTTCCCACTTTCAGCAACCATCAAAGTACACTTCAAAAAACCTTCAACTTTTAACTTTCAAGAGGTATTTAATATTTTACTTGTAAAATTATTTTTAGTTAAATTATTGGTACCATATTTGTTCAGTTTTAAGTCATCCCATTGCAAAATAAGTCATCTTGCAGAAAATGCCAATTTGTATAGACATTTAATGTAAAAGCCATCCCAAATCTTGTCAAAATCGAAAGTTATTTGTGCATTTTTGACAAACTATTTGTTGAAATTGATAACTTTATGATGCTAAAAAAAATTTTGACCAATGATTTGTGCATTTTCGACAGAACAGTTGTTTATATTGACAAACTATTGGTTGGAATTTATAAATTTTTAAAAACTTGTCAACAAACACATTGATGAAAATGCAAAATAACTATCGATTTTTTTCTAGTGAGGTTATCCTGAATATATATTGAAAAGATATTAAAACCTTTTGTTTAATATTTTATGCTGAATCTTATTTTAATTTTTTTTGTTCAATTCTTAGTTTAGGATATTTAGTGTTGGATAATAATAAATTTGTATTAAAAATGAAATATTTAATAATAGATCATATAAAACATAGATATCTAGAAAAATTAATATTCCTAATGCTATGACCAAAGAGATAGAAAAACAATACATTTTCAGTAAAATAATATCTCTACCTAATGTCTTATGTTAAGGCTTTTTATTTTTATTATTTCATATTTTTATAAATGACTATTACTTAAAAGGTATTTTTGCAGTACAGCCTAATAAATTTTGTTTTGTAAAACATATCTTCTCAGTTATGTTTATGTAAAAAGGAGAAAATCAATAAAATCTGTAAAAAATATTTATATCTTCATTTTCTAAACAATTAATAAATTTGTTCCATTTGATCAGTTTTTATTATCAAGGCATTAACCCATTAATGCCTGCAAGCAGGATTTCTTGCATCTAAAATTGAATGAATAAAATTATGTATGTATGAAAAAGACGAAACAATATGTTTTAGTATGATACATATTATTATTCTGTAATGTGTTGGGAGATATATATTTTTGTTTATGTCAATTACTTTAAAAATTATTTTTCTGGCAGTTTATTGAAAAAAAAACACGTTTTTCAAAATTTCTAATCAAATATGACAAATTACATTCCAATGTTTTTTGGTAACTTATAACAGTTATAAAACAATAGTAAACTTATTGCTTGCTACTTTAGTACATTGTCAGTATACATTTGGTTGAATAAGTGGATGAAACATATGTTTGAGTCACCCACTCAGAATTTTCTGCATCTTGGCATTAGCATGCATAAAATTAACAATATTTGAAGTTCAACTCAAATCACAACAATAATTGAAAAAAATATAGTAAAAAGTGGGTTTACAACTAAAAACAACAATAATGAAGAGGGTTCGGCTTGCACAAGACTAAGATTACTTTACTCTTCATCTTTTAGTCTAAAATAGATTTGAAATCA
>JAYRBW010143078.1:0-14930 GCA_036023295.1 Invenusta paracnida | reverse complement strand
CCCTTGCATATTTATACAGCCGTCTCATTGGCTGCCTTACCCGAGTGTGTGATTTGTCAGGGGGCAGGTGGGGCAGGGTGTGCTAGCGCTCCACCTAACCTTACTATTTATATATATATATATTCAAAATATATATATAAAAAATACATAAATTATGCATACAATAAAATTACGTACATTCATTTGCAAAATCGTTTGCAAATTTCATGTAAATAATTAATACTACCTATATTTCGTCAAAGCGTATATGGAATTTACCCTGTATTCTAATATTTATTAAATATATTTTATTTAAAATTGAATTTATATGGGTATAAAAGAACTATCATTGATTCCAAATTAATAAATTTATAAAGCCCAACCAATTTGAACGAAAAGTGTTTTATAAAATAACACATAAGCTTTTGATCTACTGGACTTCAAGGTATTCATGATTTGTACATGTAATGCATGTTTAGGTAAATAAAAATATAGTGTTTTATTGTCAAACATATTTTAGCTTAATATTTTAATATGTAAAAGTAATAAAAGCATAAACATATTAATAAAAAATATGGTAAGTAATTTCAACTTTTAAAAACTCGTTATATACATCTACATATTATAAATATTTAGGACGAGAATGTTTAGATAATCAATATTGGATATAAAATACTTTCTAGACCGGTTATTTCAATTTTATTGGATAATGTTTCAGTGGAATACAATTGTAAAAACTGCCTTTCATTCGTCATTACATTTATAACCACTCAATATACAAAAGCGAGAAACTAACAATATGATAAACTATTTATGAAAAGAAAATTGTTTCTATGTATAACAACCACTTTTGAAAAAAATTACCTGATCTGAGTTTATTTACTGGATATTGTATCAGAACTGTAAAAAGTGCTATCATATGTCGGTTTCTCAAGTGAAAAAATTGATTGTTACCTGATATGGCGAGTTTAATTAACTTGAAGTGAATATTCCAATAGATAAAAATGGTAGTTTAAATTGTGTTTCAGATACTAAGTTTAAGTTGATGTGACCCAGAATATAATTTAAGAAAATAATTCGCTTAGATTAAGTGCTACAGTTTTCAGAAAGCACATATAAAATATTGTGAGCATTGTTCATCTCTAGCGTTCTGTAGAATAGTAAAACAAATCTCAGTAAAATAGTGCTGTTTGATATTTTCAAATCCATAAAAATATGGTTTTTACATATTTTTCATTGATCTTTATAATTGTATATTCACATAATTACTCGTAAGTATACTTACAAATTGATATCAGATTCTTCGGGGAATTTGATATTTGAAGGTTTCAAATTTATAAATTTACTTGTTTCCGGGTCTTCATTTGATGATTTGTCAAACACATGCTTGGGGGTGGTAAGAAACCTGAAACAAACAACATTATTTAAACACGCTCTCGTTGAAATTATTGGTCGAAGTTTAAATTTAGTTGATTAAAATAGTTTTAAAAGTGTAGAAATGTTTCAGTATTAAATAATTCCATAAAAGTATATTGCGTTCATGAACAAAATTCATTTTAATTAAATTATTTTTAAATTTGGAAATAATTTTTAATGTAAATAATACATTTATATAAGAAATCATACTTTGTAAATTTTTCTTCCTGTATGTATAATAGTTTTTATGTATTTTCTGCTTCTTTAATCAGAAAAAGTTGTAGTCAATTTATGTCATCTTTTTTATAAACAATGTACCATAATATTTTGACTCAATTAAAACAAACACAAAGTAATTACAGTCAAGTAATACTCTTTAATTCGTAAAAGCATATTCTGCTATATACAGATGCGATGAGGAGAAAGTAGGAACATAGTTTTAACTAAGTAGAAACATAGCGCTACTACATATATGTATTCTTTTTGCTACCTAATTTAAATATATTATTATTATATTTGACAATCAGAATCACTGATTTGGTGAATATTATACAGAGATTAAAAGTTCGCATTAATTGTTTGAGTACGTAATGAATGAGTAAGTTTGAAATTGTATATTCACAATGTATTTAGTACATTTTAGTGTAAATAATATACTATTTTGATTTTTATAATAATCATTTAAGGAATTATAGAAAAAGGAAATACATACATAATACGCTTTTGTTGCAATCTGTAATAAAATAAAATAGCATTAACATGATTCTTATAAACTCCCTGTTAACCAATCGATTACATCAAAAGGTGAACTGAGAACATTTCGTGTAAATACGTTTCTGACGTTTAAATACTCGTAAAAGTCAAAATAAAAACGTTGTTTACATGTTAATAAATTATATTGATACTATGTTATTTTGTGATATACATTTATTGATATATATATACTATGTATCTACTGTTTTTATATAAATATATGTCTCATACAGTAACATATAATAATAATATATTTCTATTACTACACTATATAGTAATACTACAGTAAATATTTACTTTATTTATTACATTAGTATTAATATCAATATTAATATTAGCACTATCAGATATATGTATTAAATATCGTATTTTGTTTTTATTTAAAATAAATACACAATGAAAACGTGAATATTATAAATATAGTGAGACTTAATTAATAGTAAGACTACATTTTGTATATAAGCAAAATATATAGTATGATGGCAATAATTATAATATTTTTGATAATGTTTAAAAAATCAACAATATTTAAATTGATAGAAAACCACAACGAAATAAAGTTCACTTACAAAGATCTGACCGGTTCCACCCTAAACAAATAAATTGATAAAATAACGGTTGAACAACCATTGAATGATATATTTTATAAAATACTAATAAACAAATACTTTTTTGACAGTGTATGTTTTCGCATTTGAATATTTTTACTAATATATTTATTATTTATTTATAACACAAATAATGTTATAAATAAAAGGTTTATTGTTGTATTTAAACACAAATCTGTACAACGTACGTTCTAAATATTAAAAAAATATAGTTAAAAAGTAGAACAAGCAATATGAATGAATGCAAAATTTGATCAGAAAAAACACGTGAATATAATAAAAAATAATTTAGCAAGATATTCTAAAAAAACTTCAACCGTGTAAAAAAATAAAAATCGAAGAAAAAGTCAGAAGTTAATCGCATAAAAAGATGAAATAATTTGGAATATTTAGTTAACACAAGAGATTTCAATGCAATTTAGTTAGACTAATCTATTAATTATATGATATCCGGATTGATTGTATTCTATAGTTTAGGAGCAACTATAGCAAAATGCACCATAATTATTTTGTTACGACACCAGACAACATAGAAGATGTATTGATTAAGATCTTAGAAGAGTGTTTATTTCCGTAGGTGTGGAGTTCAGAAGATCCTTATGGTAACCTGCAGCATTGTTCGAAAAGCTCTGAATATACAGTGACTATATTTTGAAAACGATTCGCTTGTTGATAAGCCACCAATAAACGGTGATAAATCTTTTAAGTCTTGATGATAGTGACTTAGTTATTTGATGTAGCGGGAACAGAAACATTTACTAGATTGTAGATTTAGGATTTATAGTTTTGGTATGCATGATATACATGTAAGATACATGTAATAAAAATATTTTGAATTGCAAGTTTTGACTTGTCTTCCCTTATAAAAAGACGTATTTTGTAACGATTTCATATTTTAATTAAGCATTTCTTATGAGTGTGACTATGGCACATATATTGGAAAAAAATAATGGTTTGAAAGCATATTTTATGTGTTTAATGTGTTTGAAGTTCAAAAAGATATACAAAGTGTCTAAGAATTTTGACAGCGTGACTAAATGTGAAAAATGACTAGTAGACATCTCGAGAACGGAAGGCAATTCGTTTATAGCTATAATCGTAATAGTTATCATAATAGTTATAGCAATCGTACAAAAATAGTTAAGTTTTGTTTGGATTTATTTTAAGACAGTTAAATGATAACCTGTCACTTAGTTGCTAAATACAATTCAAGATCAGTAACGTTTGTCTGCTGTTGTTCTCCACTTTGAAGAATAAATATACAGCTATGTCATTAGTGCCAATTTGTAAATTTACTCCACACTAACTACTGATGATTTGGGAAGCAGAAAAAGTATAATACATAGAATATAAATCATATGCACAACACAACTTAAATCAGTTCGATAGCTGAACAAACTCTCAATTCAAACAGTGTCCATTAGTTGAAGAAATAGGATTTGAACTACTAAATTTTGACTATATGGTATTAAAAGATATGACAAAAGTTGTCAATAATTGCCTGCTCACTTGAATTCGTTGCATGTAGTGCATACTAGAATTCAAAAATCTGTAATTGAAACTATATTTCTATTGAATTTTCCCTTTTAATCATGTGATTTTTTTAATCTAAAATCAATTTTTTAAACAACAGTATATACATGCATAATATTTCTACACATAATGAAAAATACACGCATCTTTTTTTAATTAACAGAGTAAAACAATAATTTTAAAAACATATACGTGTATTTTATAAAACTTTGCCGTATCATATATTTAAAATATTTTATTTTTTAAAAATAAAGTAAGTATGCTTTTTAAAATAGACAAATGGGCCAATATTTTAAATTATAAATACAAGTATATATCTGCGTAAACACATGTTAAAGTTTTTACTCACATTGTTTCTACAACTGGCTTTTTTTGCACTAATTTCACCCTGAAATGAAATGAATAATGTAAATCCGAGAGATAAAAATACATGCCTATCATTTTTCACCTGTAATCCTACATTCTTAGATTTGCGAATATTCATTAAAATTCAATAAATACCAATTTAATGTGTTACTTTCTTCCATATTTATTATAGTCTTATAGTACTATTTGGTAATACTAATTATAATAAATTTAAAAATTAAAAATTACATATTGACCATTAAAATAAGCATTAAAAGAATAGTAAACAGCATATAAGTTCATAATTATTCTTTGCGACTAAATTATTAAACAAAAAGTAAATAATTGTTGTAAACACTTTTGAGTATTTTGGATACATTCATACTAATAATTTTGTATTCTTCGCAATTGATTGAATTTTTTACAAAAAATGTGTACATTTTTAAAAGACCACTGTTCTTATCAATATTTAAAAGTGCGCAAAATAGATTGAAAATACTTTATCTAGAAGATAGAAATTTTAATATGTTTACTCTCGTTATACATACTTATATTTCATTATTTCATGGTTGACATATTTTCTTCTATATAATTTTAGTGCTGCATGTAAACAGTACAATATATGTATAAGCAGTTCATTTACAATATAAGTAACTGATATCACTGAAAAGCGTAAATTATAAAAAACACAGATTTTAGTAGTTTAAATATGATACAATAGATAATAATAACGTCACCAAAGCAGGATTATAAGCATTCAATTTTAAATATTTTTATGTGAACAATACATTTTTGGTGAAATATACTTTTTTGATGAAATATAAGAAGTTATTTATTATATTTATTTTGAATTCAAACTTATAAAAATGTACTTGAAAAGTTTATTATGAAATCATTTAATTAAGAAAATTATATATTTTCCTTACAAGAATTTTGAAAACGATAAGGATTATTGCAAAATAAGAATAATTTATAATGACAGTTTTTGATAAAAACGTATTAAAGGTTACGTTTTAAAGAATGAGTTAAATAATGCGATGAAATCGTATTAGTAAATACATATGTTAAATTATTATGTTATGATAATACTATACATTATTTCTTACCATAAAGCAATGATGATCAATATCAAGGCGATAAATAGTGGAATTCCAGCACAAATGAGTATAATCACTAAAATAAATAAAACATGATTTTATGAACATTGTTGTTATTCCGAAATAATGTTATCACCAAAAAGGAAGCGATTTGTACGTAGAATAAACGTTTATATTTACAGACAAATATAATCAATTATTAGGATAATATAACAAATCGTGCAAAAATTATGAATCCATAAATTTGATTACGATGTACGCTGATGTACTTTTAGGCTTTTCTAGGCTAGTTTTAGCCTGTGAGATGTAATGCATTATCGGGATATAGTTTATTTAAACAAGCACATTGTCCTCGTTTTAACAAAATAAAAGTAATCTTTTTTAACTAGTCTCTATTTCAAAAATTAAATAGATTGTATAAAATAATTTGTTAATACAAATAAACATAGATAATATGCTACTTATACTATAGAAGGCTGTTCCTTAATTTAATTTAATTTCAATTTAATACCAAGTAAACTTTCAATTGACACATAAAAATAATAAACACCGAGTATTTGCATTGTTATTAATCAAAAATTAATTATAAATATATTAACCTACTGCAAACCAGGCATTTTACGCTGAAACATATCCGTGTACTGGGGATGATTAGCTTCATAACTTTTTAACTTCCTAATACAGTAGAGTTTTGAAACTTCACATGTAGTTAAATAAAGACGTTTTGTAACATATTCCATTGATATTATGTTATTAAACATATGATTATAAAAAAGATAAACAATTAAATTTAAATATAATAAGTTTATTTGTTTTAATTTTCAGAATTTAACAAAATTGAAAGAAATGTATCTACATTGTATTTAAGTATACATATATTATATGATACTAATCAGTCCCGCATCAGAATTTCACCAGTACGATAACAAATATAAATTTCGAAAACAATATACAAGTGTTAAAAAAATAAAACGTGTCGTATCCGTGATTATTTTACAAAATTATCAGTGACTGTACCGAGTATATTTGTTTTGGGGTTTTTCTTCCAAGTAACCCAGTCAGACCAAGTTCCGCTGCTCTTAGTGGCCTGAATTCCTTCCGAGTTGACTGCACTGGCTCGAACACGAATTAAGAACGACAACCGGTTTTCGGGATAGTCATACAAACAAACTGAGCACATATGGAGGGGAAAATAAAAGCTAGACAACTAAACAGTTTTATATGGAGATAAGAGGGTAAATATAATTGACATTCAAATTTAAAACAATTCTGAAATATTTTAAATAGATGGAGACATGTATATTGGTGGCTCCCCTAATATTTAGAAAATGGATAATAATCACTCAATCCTGTTTCTGTGGCTTTGCTGCATTTTTAACGAATATGTTATAATATGAACTCGTATTAATGATGGGGCTTCTTCGATGGTTGCGAATGATTAAAATATGTATCACATTTTTAAGTCTATGTTTTTATATGTCGGTTATATTATTTATTACACGTAATGTAGCAGTCACGTTCTATAAATTAAAAATGTATATATTATGAGCTGTATTACCACAAAAGACCAAATATGAGGACAATTTAAATAGAAAATATAGACTGTAGATAATATATAAAGTATACACTTTACTTTTTCTATATGCAATAAAAATGACAATTTTAAATAATATAAATTATAGAGAAAAGGTTGAGTTACGGAAAACATTTTACGTAGTGCAGAATATTTTATGAAAAATATAAATAACCTGTATCATTTTGCATTGCAGTATCAAATGGAGCAGTTTTCTGGTTGTCATGGAGAGCTACCTCATAGCCAGTTGAACAGTCAAGGTTATCAGACTCCCATTCAATTCGTACAACTGACAGGTCTCCCAAATTTGTGTAATGTACATTTTTAATTTCTGAAAACGATTTAATCAATAGCATCAGGAAGTTTGCACAATTTGATTTGATTTTCATACTAAAATTATTTCGTATTTATTATAATTTAGAATAAATTGTCTGGAATTCCTGATATACTATTTCAGTGAAATAGTGTGTAGCATAAAAATTATCTCACAATTAATAATTGTTACCAAAAGTATAAAAAATGAAATTCATTTATGTATTTTCATTTTAATGATTTTTTCTAGTAAATCAAAACTAATAAACAATAGTCTTATTTTTAATTGTCTAATGTTTTAGCAGGTTAAAATGCTGTGTTTCTTTAGTGTACGCACTATCTCATTTAAAAATATTATTTAAAATATATGGTTATAATAATAATTAATTTAAACAGTGTAAAAAATCTGATTTTTAAAATTTTATTAAAGGTTACACACAAATTTTAATCCTATATTTACGTTAAAGAAAACGCCTTCTAATCTCATATCATATTACTGGCCGATAAAAAAAGTAAGTGGAGAAACGTAAAGAAATTCAGGAATTTCTTCTTAAATTATGTTTTTCAGCTAAGTATCATATTCATAAACTGACATACACCCTCGAGTGGCACGTTTAAATCTGTTGAAAGAGTTCTATTTTACACGAATTGGTATTTTTAGTTAATTTTTGAAAAATAAATGGAACTATTGATTAAACTTCATAATATTTTGTTATTATAATAAAAAGGACGTAATAATAGTAATAAATAAATAAATAAATAAATAATAAATAATAATAATATTTTAATGTATTTATTCCAATGCTTGTGCTCAAAATATATTTTATACATATTTTTAGTCCTTGAATAAAGGAATTACAAAATTGAACAATGCATTTAATTCTACATTTTTAGCAAAGTAATAAGATACATGACGTATATTTGCAAAATTTCTTCATGTTTCTGTGAAAAATCTTTTAAAATAGGCTATCTATGCAATAGACCAACAAAAATGACAAGTATGTAGAGGGAGATGAGAGTGGTGGTATCAGCTCCCCTTCCCTAGGTATATTGCATTTTAAAAAATTGTCTGTGTATCATGGTTAAGAGAATTTTTGTCACAACAATTTGTAAAATGTCTTATGAGAGAACTCAATAATAATAATAAAATAATATTATTATAATAATACCTACGTTAGTATTTTATATATATGTAGTAATAAAATGTGTGTACTATACTGTTGACCTACTTTGCGTATATGAGCAATGAACAGTGAAATAATTTGAGAATGGCTTTTCCTTTATCTTCCCATCATCAAATGTTATTAATATTCGTATTCGAATAAATACGGGATTGGTAAGTTTTATGTCCTTGTTTTCAAATTCTTCAAATAAAAAGGTGATGCAAGTATTGGAGATTTAATAATAAATTATACATACTTTAGCTATATACACAGTGTCAAAAACGAAGTGTTTGTAATAAACACACTATCAATATTATCTATGGATTTTTTAAAGAAATGAATGAGCTGCTGAAGCCGCCAGACGCTTCTAGATGTCATGACATGAGTTCCAAAAGATGGTGCATTAAATCGAGCTACAACCATTAAAAAAATGCTATTACTCATTTTTACTGTAATTCAACACAAATTGTAAATTAAGATTTCAACACTGCGCAAATAAGTTATGGTAGATAAATAAAAGTAATAATTTTATTTAGATTTCATGTGAACATATTTGGCATTATAATGTAACATAATTAAATTCGAGCATATTAGTTTAATTGTTCAATTTATAATTCTAGGTAGTAATCCTTCATATTTTATTTTAATATATTATATATAGGTACATATATTTATAAAATAAAATCTAATCTATGGATAAAAATGTAAATTACGCAGTTATAGCACTACATTTTAAATGCATTGTTAGATACAGCAGTGAATGAAATGGAATAATATGTTCTTTATTATAAAAGATATTCCAATAGAGTATAGTTATAAAACGTTTAAAGAGTTATTATATGTATTTACTGTGTTTTGTAGTTTTTTCAAAGTTCAACACCTTTGTCTTGCTGGAGTCTGTTATTTCAATGTAGTAGGTAATATTTTTCAAATTAGAACTCTCCCATTCCACGTAATATCCGTTCTCTGTTAGATGGGCGTAAACATTTTCCAAAGCTATAAATAAAAAATTTAAGATTAGAAAATATAAAAATAAAAATAAATAAAATAATACCAAATAAATAATGTTTCTCTTTATTCGCGAATAAAAGCGCGCTATTTAAACTAAATTTATAATGTTGCCGAAACCTTAGACATGATTAAATTAAATTATATGTAAGTATGTAGCATTATATATATAATGCTGTGGTTTTATATAACTAATTATATTATATTTAACGATAAAATACTTATTCTAATTAGGATTATTATTATCATATGTTCTAACTTATGTTATATAACATTACTATTCAAAACAAATGTAAATTTAAGGAGAATACAAATATCATTATTACTTATTGACTTACAGCCTTTCAGTTCTTAAATGAATGATATATATATATTTATTATTATCTACCTATATTAAAGTATATATTTGAATTATTCATAATACCGATTTTCGGTCATTTTATAAATAGACGTGTCTGCAAAACGAAAATATAATATGATATGAATTATTCTATAAACCAGGAAATAAAATACGATTATTGATAACATATTAAGGTTATTAAGATTGTTATACACCATTATAAATCCCTTGATCTTTACATTTAAAAAATGTAGTATGACCAAAAGAAATACTGGAGCTAAACGCGCTATTGTTATGAACTTGCTTGTAAGGCATATCAATATAATGTATGCATTATCTTTTAATAGAGTATGTATAATAATATTATACATAACGTAATATTATTACGTTATATTAATCATAAAATTTTTTTAATATAGTCAACTTATATAAATTGAACTCGTATTATATAAATAATGTACGATGTAATAAATGATTATACTAGTGTATATATTTTAGGGCATGTATAATTAGTGCAAAAACAATAAGAATACTTTGTGAAACTCCAAAGTAAAATACCTGAATACGGAAACACATAAAGTGGTGTCCGAAACAAACAATATATTGGAGGTAATTGAGAAATGGACCAAAAACTAGTTTATTAATCCATCATGGCTTAAATGTGGCCTAAAGGGCAGTTAAGATTTATCACTTATGTCAAAGATCTCATGGAGAAAATATATTAAGATTAGTGCCCGATTCAAATTTAAGCTACTGATTTAATTATATCTATCTATATTTATATCAGGAAGGAATTGGATCGAAGATATACTTTGTATGATCAGTTAGACTTAAAATGTGGGTCATAAGAAGTGGCAGGCCGTATTTACTGCAAAATCTAACTGTTTCAGAAAATGTAACAGATAACATGTTTCCAGTTTATGGAATTTATATATATTTTAAATAATGGACACAATAAATATTATTAATAAAGCCAACATTGTTTAAAATGATGTTCAGATAATAAATCTATTTAATGCAAATAGATCTGTTCCGGACATGTCCAAACAGAGAAATAATGCTCAAAAAGATAAAATAATGTAATAGAGAGCCAAAATAGTCTCTCGAAACAATCTAAGGAAAAGGTAGATAACGTTATTCCTGAAAAAATTGTTGACTTGAGTAACTTCTCATTAAAGTCACTTTGAAGAAATGTTAGGAGTGGAAGAACAATTAGTAAATAACAGTTGTAAAGTATGTATAATAAAATATATATATATACAGCTTAAATGCACATAATAAAATATTAATATACACATTAAATAGCAATGGTTAACTAACATTAATAAAGAAACGGTTAAATATATTGCATATTATAATAGCTTGTTATATTAATATGTCTTACGAGTTGAACATGCCGTTTCATCTTCAATCCACGCACTCCACTCTGGCTCGTGTGTCTCAAAGCCCTCCCGAGGGACCATATTTCGGCGGAAACTGAATTCGTATAAATCAGCATTATCCATAAACAAGATGATCGTTTTGACTGTAATAGGACAGTTACAGATGGTAAAGAAAATATACCTATAGTATTGTGTAGAATGAATAATAACCTCAAAACGAAACTCAAATATATATAATGAATGCAATAACTGAAATTAAACACTTTGTTTATTAATGTTAAATGTATTTTTCTTCGAAATAAACTCAATATAATAGTATTAGTGTCCAATATATATAGGGAACTGAAACTTGCTCATACTTGCAGACAGACCTGTAATATATTTGTAGTGACAGAAATGGGAAACCCCGCCCATTACTACTATTTTGGAGATGTTGCTACCAAATAAAATATTCATGATTGTCTTGTGTATATTTTTGTTTGCCGAGTAACATTTACTGAGGACTTCTAAATAAAGCATCTATAATAAAGATGTATTACGGGTTTCCTGAATTTAACTATGTGGCTTTTTATATTTTTCACATGCGCTATATATATTATATATATTGTCCTTATCGCAAACACAATCAATTTGATCGTTAAATCGTTTATTTCAAAAATGCTTTTCTTTGAATATCGCAGACGTAAGCTAATGAATATTTTGATGAATTGCCATTTATACATAAGACAATATGAATATATATCATTGTAATTATCAACTACTTAATGGTCTAATTTGACATATTATGAGAAAAATATTGCTATACCAAAGAATTTACTAGTATATTGTGTCCTTATTTTTTTGCATTTACTATAATACATATGTATATGTAGATAAGTATATATGCGCCATATACATTTAAAATAAGAAATCGTAGTTGCCCACATTGATTTAATGAAATCTATTCATTCACATTTTAGGAACTCAAGAGTTGTTTACATACATTACATGCAATTTAAAAACATATATATATTTCGTACATGAACATAATTTACTCAATTATACTTCTATTGAAGTAAAAATATACTTATTAAATCGTATAGAATTATACATGTAGCGTGCATTATTGTGGTGTTATTCCGGTATTCAATTATATAACTTCTAATTTTAATAGTTTCAATTACCAATATATGAATTTCCATGGTATTATTATTGTTCGTTTTATTTGTATAATAAGTATTATAGTATGTAAGCATAGAAACAAAAAATATGGGTAAATTATATTTGTAAGTAGGATACTTTGCGTATTTTTTTAATAGCAAATGCTATTTGTTAACATAATAAATATTACAATAAGACTGTAAAAAGTTATTAAGTCATCATAATTTTATGAAATTATATTTATTTTTCATTAATGTAGATTTACTTCAATGAAAATTCTTTCCTTTAATTTTGAAATATTGTATTTTTAATAAGGAATATATGTACAAATATGTCTATCTCAATGACTAAATTAAATATATAATTCGAATCGATACTTTTCTGGAAGAATATATCAATAATATCACTTTGTATGGGATTAATTACTCACTTAAAGTTGCATTAAATAATTCTGGTTTTAATTGTTTTCCAGCTGTTGAGGCCCCTTTAGTCCTATATAAAATATCGAAACCGATATGACAGTTTTTATGACTTTCTTTGTATAAAATGAAATCCACCAAAACTACAAACTGGCGACAAGTTTCATCTTTTAAAAACACGTAGGGGACATCACCCTGAGGCACTGAAATGAGAAAGTTTAATGTGGGTTCAGTCACAGTTCATTTAGATATGAAGGTTTTAATATATGAGTATTTTTACAATTTGTGTCAAATAAGATAAAATTATACATTACGCACACTATTGGTTATACTATTTTTCACCACACATATGTATAACCAAAAATGTAAGCCAAAATCTAAGTAAGAAAATATGCCGATGGTGACATGCTTTCGCATGATTACAAGTATGCATATATGCATATATATGTACTTTTTTATTTAATTTACTTCAGAGCAACATAAAAAATGTGCTATTCAGTATTTTTAATGAAATTCGTCTTGAAATCCTGTACATTAATTTTGAACATTCATTAACCCTTAAAGCTCCAGTGGGTCTGTGGGACCTATAACTTAAATTTAAATGTCATTTATTATATGAAAAAAAACAAAGTAAACTAACAATCTCAATGACTTTTTTTAATTTTTGGTCCACTATAAAATCTTATTACTGAATTTTTTTTATATAGCTTGATTTGTCAAACAGACAATATATACAATATGTGTTACACTTAGCACTATACTGGGTCTGATAGACCCAGTACCAATTTCGGTATACCTATTTATGTATCTGGCTAATTATTTTATCGCGGAATTATAATGCGATGCCGATTACGTCTATTTGAAGAGAGTTAACGCCGTGACACTGATAAGCTTGCTCCATTTCGCTCAATATGGAATAAGTTCACCACCAAATTCCGTTCTAACTATGTGCCTCATAACCATATGACAGTCGACAAACAATTAGTAACCTTCAGAGGAAGGTGCCCATTCCGGATGTTTATACCCTCCAAGCCAGGAAGGTATGGCATTAAAATATGGCTTTTGTACGACAGCATCAATAAATACTGCTACAATGGAGATATATACCAGAGACTGCGGAGCCCATTTAAACTGATGGGGCTTGGCAGAAAGTGGACCTTTTCAAGATTTCAAAATTAAAGAATACTATTTTTAAATATCGAATTATATATTTTATAACAAAAATCCATAAACAGGAGGTTGTGAAAAATAAAATGTATACCTTTTAACAAAAATGCAATGCGATTAGCAAGTATTGGGCAAATTCATAATATAGGTAATATTGAAACGATTGAGAAACAGCATTCAATACAGTATAAATTATATAGGTAATATTGAAACGATTGAGAAACAGCAATAATAGTGAGTTAGTTTGATAAACAGTTCATTACAAATATTATGTTAGTATAAAAACAGCAGAAACGATTGAGAAACAGCAATACAGTATAATTGTAGGTAATATTGAAACGATTGAGAAACAGCAATAATAGTGAGTTAAGTGTTTGATAAATCGTTAATTACAAATATTATGTTAGTATAAAAACAGTAATAGTGTGCTAAATTGTAAATTGTTTTGGTAGACATCCTGATACGAATGTCATTTAAAATTTGCCAAAGTTTTTCGGTCTACTTTCATTTTCATTAATGAAATATTTAGCGATTGCTAAGGTATCAACATCTTGGTTTTTGTGCATGCTTAAAAGAGCGAGTGAATTTAATCTTTTCTGGGTCATTCTAGTCCTTAACCAACCCTTCAATATTCTTGCTAAAGAGAAAGATCTTTCTGCTGATGAAGATGTCGACGGGATGACAAGAAGTAGTCG
>JAYRBW010143067.1:0-14930 GCA_036023295.1 Invenusta paracnida | reverse complement strand
AATTCAATGCACAACTATGCTTTATGATAGCGAATTCAATGCACAACTATGCTTTATGATAGCGAATTCAATGCACACCAACGAATTATGATAGCGAATTCAATGCACACCAACGCATTATGATAGCAAATTCAATGCACACCATCGCATTATGATAGCGAATTCAATGCACACCATCGCATTATGATAGCGAATTCAATTCTCACAAACGCCTTATGATAGTGAATTCAATGCACAACAACGCATTATGATAGCGAATTCAATGCACACCAACGCATTATGATAGCGAATTCAATGCACACCAACGCATTTTGATAGCGAATTCAATGCACACCAACGTATTATGATAGCGAATTCAATGCACAACAACGCATTATGATAGCGAATTCAATGCACACCAACGCATTTTGATAGCGAATTCAATGCACACCAACGCATTATGATAGCGAATTCAATGCACACCAACGCATTATGATAGGGATTTCAATGCACAACAAATCTTTATGATAGCGAATTCACTGTATAGCACGAATTATGACAGAGAATTTAATGAACAACTATGCTTTATGAAAGCGAATGAACTGCACAACTGCAAATAATGATAGCGAATTCATTGCAAAACTACGCTTTATGATGGTGATCTCATTGCAAAACAACCAATTATGATAGCAAATGAAATGCAAAATGACGAATTATGATAATGTCCATAATTATTAACAACTATCATTAATTATTGATAAATTCAATGCACAACTACAAATATTGATAACGAATGCAATGCACAACAACGAATTATTTTAGCGAATTCACTGTACAACTTATTAATAATACTTGTATATATAAAAAAATCATTCGATATCATTTTCTGTTATTCCATATAACTCTATTTGTATGTCGTATTGTTTGATTATTTAATTATTTTGTCACAAACATTGGCGACATTCATGTCAATTCAAATTTCGTTTAAGACATATTTAATGATCCCATTTTAACTAACTCTACTGCAATATAAATCCAGAAATAAAACGTAAGTTCTCATCAAAACTCGAGATAAATATATTCTGTAAATATAGTATAAAAAACTGAATACAATAATTTTACAGAAAATACAAATATAATTACAATAAATCATAATACAAAGAGATTGTTAATAGTACTTGGAAAATATACTTGTATGTTAAATTGTAATGATGTAAATAGAAAAATAGTAGTATATTTTTTCACAATAAAAAGTGGTTACACATGCAAAAATTAGAAAATAACTATCGGCATAAAAAACACTAAAAGCACCTTTCATTGTAGTGAGCATATATCTTTGAACAACATAGATTTGTATTCAGTGTCGCTGTACTATTTAATAAACAAAACGTTGACTATAAATACAGGCATGTTGTAAATGAAATATTACAATTTATCAATAAGAATGAAACAGAATAATTTATGCTAAAGTAGAATGTTTTTAAAAGCAATAAGAAAATATGATTAATCATTCAAGAAATATTTCGCCAAATATGAAATAATTTCAGAAGCGTATATTTGCCAACCATTATTAAAACTCTTCTCATATAGTAGTGAATGATAACTTTAAAGCTGTTTATATACAATAAATTTCACACAAATAGCCACAATCTCTATTGGATATGAATGTACATATAATTGAAGCTTTCGTGTATGAATGGAAAATGAAAAAAAGTATTGAAGCTGTCATCTGCTTCGTAACTAGTGTTTAAAACTTTTCCACGCCAGAATACACCATAATCACCAAACACTGATTTCTCCATCAGATAGATATTCGGTGAATAGGCGAGTTGCCTTAATAGAATGACATGTTTTGCTCTAAAAAGATTGGATTCATGATACTCCAAATTATTAAGGGTCCACCAACATCAGTTGGAAAGCTTGCTGCACAACCAGAATTAAGACCAAATGTCTTGAAGGCAATAAAAGAGTCAGAATATGATAATTGTGTACTTTTGAAGGCAATAAAAGAGTCAGAATATGATAATTGTGTACTTTTGAAGGCAAAAAAGAAGTCAGAATATGATAAATGTGTACTTTTCAGTGAATGGCCGACAATCTGTAGTCGATAATGACCGTGTTTCTCAGTCAAAGTTGGTCTTATGACGTCATATGACGCGAAGTGCTGGGTTCTTGGGGCGAGTGACCTGACAAAAAAGACACAAAAAGATACTTTAGACTATAGATTATAAGATTAAACTAATAAAACACTTTGGATTAGATTGCATTAATCACGCGACTAGACACTTTCTGGACTGGCGCCAGCTACCTTTTTATCCAATGATATCTCTTAAATGACTGCAAAGCACTAAACTAATCGCTATTGTAAAGTCATTTTTACAATCCGAGTGCTGTTGACATTTCTATTTCCATCCCACAAACACGCCAGGAAATGATCGACAACTGCAGTGTAATCGTGATTAACTAGAGCACTCAGAACAGTTTTCAAAGAGCATCCATTCTTTAACATTCAGGCCGCTTCTAACCACCGCTCGTCAATCGTGTTTCAATCGAAATGACTTTATTACAGCAATTAGTTGGCAGTGTCAAGTTGTCGGCTTTTAGCATCGTATTTAGTTAATCAATCTTTACGTAAGCTTGTCGCAATGGCTGCCATTTGTGTTTCTTGGCTGAAGAAATACTAAAAGGAGAAGACCAAAAGCTGATTCAAGAATTGCTAAAGACTATTATTCCACGTTTACAATCAACAAGGGTAATATTTAAACACTTTTAGAGTAAGACTTTAGAGAGAATCATACGAATAATGCCGTTTTATTCAGATTCTTCTACAATATATCTTCATATAAGTTCGTGTATTCTAAATAGATATTTCAATGAAAACGCGTAAATTAGATTTAGCTCTCGAAATGCAAATTTGTTGCCTTGATTGTGATAATAACAATAAGGATTAACTAAAAGAATAGCTACAGTTTCAAGATTATACTTTATAACATATGTAATCAAACCAATTTCATAAATAAATAACACATGCGTCTTGTTAATAAATTCGACCAACCATCACTTTTCTGCAATATTTTCCGCATTGTGTGTATAAGCCATAGTTACAGGGTAACAACTGTGGTCTTGTGAGCTAAACTAGTAACGAGCTAAACGAGGGTTGGGCTGGTCTGTGAATTTTATAGAGATGACAATAATGACACGCAACTTCATTTTATATCATAATGTACGTTTTTACATTATTGATATGATTTATTATACAACATGTATGCAGGTATAATTATTGTTTTATATAAAAAGAGTAGATATATATTCAAGTATATCAAATATTTGGTTACAAATAAAATATAACAAAGTCTACTGTCATATTGTCACTATAATATTATTTTTAAAAATATTTCAATGTTTCATACTCAAATATAACCATTTAATTATTGTATAAATAAACTTTGAAGTTGGATATTTAGCTAAATTAGGGACAGCTTTATTCTGTAATTAATGAAAGTAATTTATTATTATATTCGCGTTTAAATTGATCACGCAAATGACCTGAGACTTCGCAACCATGACAATGTTTTAGGAAACCTGTCAATAATAATTTAAAAGTCTCGATCGTTATTCTAAGATTAATCCAATCTAGTCTAATTGCTAATGTAAAGTGACCTAATCTATCCATTTTGTTGATGCAATGACACTCGTCTGGATAACATGTTACTGTGTTCTCCTCTGAAACATTGAATATCATCATCCATGTGCATTAGGAACTTCATGATCTCAGTAGAAGCTTTTATTTACAAGATTCAATAATTCAACTCACCTTCCGTAACACGATCGAAAGGAACACGAGAATCCCACTTCACGCGGTTACTATGCACAAAAACACCACGATGAGGTCGACAGCTAAACAGCTTCTTCCAGTCGATGGAGCCACGGGTACCAAACTCGAAGTCTTCCTCCTGTTCGGGCAATGTGATGGATAAGAGAAATAAAAAGGTAACAGACAGCGTTCAGACAGTATAGAGAGGATATATTGGAAAACATGGATTTGTATTCAGTGTCGCTGTACTATTTAATTAAAGAAAACTTCAATTATAAACACCAAAAGTTGAAATTAAAACATTAAAATTTGTGAATAAAAATAAAGAAAAAAAATTATGATTAAGTTGAAAGCTTTCAACACACGAACATAGAAAATATTACTAAATTATTCAAAAATGATTTCGACATATTACAAATAGTTTTAGCACGAATACATTTGTCCAATATTGATAAAACTTTTCTCATGTAATAGCAAATGATCACTTTCAAATCATGTTTATATGTCTACTGTACATTTCATACAAATAAAAACCCTGCTTTATTGGAGGTGTGTGTATTTATATTTGAAGCAGTTTTAAAATCGTAGCTAAGAACATCTGGTCTCTTTAATTGCATAGTTTGCTTTTGTTATGCTGAAGTATATTTAATTAATGTATAATTTGAGATTTAAAACTGAATATTTAAGCATTCATTGATGACTGTAAATAAAGATCAACCTATTTTGTTCTAACAAATTTACAGTTTTTTATTACTCACCAACTCGAGTCCATAGCACTTTACTTTATCGACGTATCCTTTCCATTCAAGCTGGCCATAAAGCGTCCTACCCAATAACTTTACTTCGACCTTTGATTTCAGATTGGGGTTGGCTAGATTATCCAGTTGATCAGGCATGGTAACGATCAGTTCTTCATTTTTAAATTCAAGAATCCCGCCGTCTGATCAGAAAGAATTTAGGTTTGAATACTGTTTGTACATTGCTAACATTAAAAACCTGTATCCAGCGCATTGTGTATAAATGTGTAACAAAGAAATGTACCTAAAAGCGTCAATTAGAAAACCCGAAGTAATAATTCGTGCAATATGAGAAACTACTGTTGCACATTTATCAATATTACTTCAAGATATCAAAATATCATGGAAAGTTATATCAACAATTTCTATAGTCCATATGTGCACAAATGTTTGTGTACTTTAACAAGTTATTATTTTCTAGATATAAGTTGAATTATTTATCGCATATATTTTTATTAAAACATGTTTTTCTAATGAAATGCATTAATTAAACTTAATTAATTTATAATAGAATAAAAACAGTATTATGCGATTGGCAGCTTATTAAAAACCTACATAAGCATTATATGGACAATGCCATATTTTTTTGATAAATACTATGAATTTAGTCCTGTAATTAAAAAAAGCAGTCGAATACTACAGAACAGAATTATGTAATGAATATATAATAACACTTACCATCTGTGTATTGGACATGAGATTGTGTAGTGGCAGCATCAGATAGAAATGGAAAATAAGAAAATATACTATTTAGATAGTTGATATCAATTACCGATATTTAAAAAAGATATCGTATACAAAACTCACTGTTAATTAATATATTAAATGACTATTTCAATTCATTTATATATTTTATAATATTGCATTTAATTCATTTAATCATGAAACACCATAAATGGCAGTAAAGTTATAATCGACGATGGAAAGAAATCTCAATATGTCAAGCACGGTTCAGAAGTGTGATTTTACATAATTTTTAAGTATAACATGTAACAGTTTATTGATAATATTATGATATATTTTGTAACAAATAGATATAGTAAGTTATATTGAAAAAATAGCAGCAACGGAAAATCAAAGCATAAGAAATGAAATAAAAATAAAAATTTAATGAAACTTTTGTAAAGTTATCTATTTCAGAATTTGTTGATATTTATATAATACGTGATAAAAACGCAAATCTAAAATAAGAAACCAAATTAATGAAATACATTAATAAATCTTAATTCAAGATGTTTAGCTGTACAAAAAAAACGTTCAGGAGCTATTAAAAAAATTATTAAAATGTAGATATGTAGTATGTTTAAAAATAAATCAGGGCATTAAAATTAAATGAAATAAAAAATACAAAAAAGGAGAATTCAAATATTTTAAGATAGAAAGAGTTATTAATAAAGTGTACTTGCATGTATTGAAGACATACATTTTTGGTTAGTTATAAGTTATATTTATCTGAACAAGGCTGATAAATTGAGAAATGCAAAACATACATTAGACAGTGTTGCACAAATATAATTGTTCTCTTTTAATGTAATACCGAGAAAGTTTTTCTAAAATACAATACAGCATTTTTTAATAAAATTCTCTACAAAAATTTACTGCAAACAACCAATATCAGCACTTTGGAATATTCCATAACATTTTTAATTTTATAAGGACCACAAATATTTATTAATTTTGATGTGGATAGCAGGATTTTTGTACATGTTTGTCAGAACCTCGAAATGCAACCAAAATGCTTTCCAAAAGTCCGACAACTTTTCATGAACATATTTATTTGTGTTTTATCTGTGTCTGTCGTCTTGTTATGTAATCAAACTATCTATGTATTTCTAGATATATGTCTACTGATATGTTCATTTAAAAGAATTTAAACATATAGTTCCTTTACACTGCCATAGGTAAAACATATTTAATTTAATAATTAGTTACTATCTAAGTATTAATTAACAGTGAGCTATTAAAAATTGTGTTTTTTATTCCACAATATGTTTTTTATAGTTTACAATTATTTTTTAAAGGAATGTATAAAATGTAAACTACTTCGCATTCTTAATGACAAGGTATTTAACCATTCATTTTCAAAGAATCATAGTGTAAATAAATACAATCGTTTTGTAATAATTTGACAAAAGAGTTGAATAAAACTGTTTCTTATCCAACGTTGTGACTAACATTTTAAATAATAACTTCTAGATGACGTGTGTAGGCTTTGAATTTATTGTTAATCATAGATATTATATTGAAAAAATGTTTACCAACTAAAGCTGTCATCCATTTCGTAACTTATGGTGAAATCTTGTCCATGCCTGAATACATCATACTTTCAAACATTGCATTGATTTGTCAATGAGATAGATAACTGCCGAATAGGTGAGCTGCTTTATTTGAGTAACATGTTTTACTGTAAAGCGTAATGGATTCACACGATACTCAAATTTCATCTATTACCAGACGACCAAAATCTGTTGAAAAGCTAGTTGCACACACATTATAACCAAAATACTTGTGTTAATTTAATTGTGAGAAAAGTCTAACCTGAATACATACAAAATATTTTTAAAATAATAAAGAAGTCAGAATATGATAATTGTTTACTTTCCAGTAAATGGTTCAAAACTGCAGTAGATGACAATTGGTGCTTTTTAGAAAAAGTTGGTTTTATGAGGTTTGGTTTTCTCTAAGTGTGAATTTGTAAAATTATAAAAAAACGATTTAAAAAAATCTACAAATTCCTTGAATCATCATTTCAATCCAGGACATTAATGGTTCTTACTGCACTGTCACCAAAGCGGATATTTTCGTTTCTTATTTGTATTAAGCAGTGACCTCGGATATTTACAATGGTTTCATTTATCAGCTTATTATAACAGTAACAGAGTATGAGATTGATTATAACTGATTAAAGCAGGGTAGTCCTACCGTATATACATTTTATGTAAGCGAGCGTTCTTGAAGAAGGACATAGGTAAAGACTGACTATTAAATGATTTGCATTTGACTCATATTTGTGAAGCAACATATAAAACACGATTTTACGGAAAATTCGCAGAATTTTTTACTGTTTTACAGTCAAATTAATAAAAGAGAAAACATAAACATTGATCTAAAAAAGTCACAATATATGAAAAGTTTTTTTTCATTGAATTTACTGTAGGCAATTATTAAGTATATACAGAATAAAAACAAACAGTTTTTATTGGGTTTTAAAATATTTATGACATATATAAGCACAATATTTTAAAATATCTGCCTTTAAGATTTAATGTTTTTTTATTTTGATTAAACGAACATTTTTATATCTGGCAATCAAAGATAAAAGCAAAGACAAATAATACATTGCAAAATCAAATAATGAATATCTAGAAACACTTACCAACTGTGAGTTGGAGGCGAGGTAGTATAGAAGCAGTATCCGACAGAAATGGAAATGAAAAATTATGAGATAATAAAATTTTATTATCAATATATCACTCAATATTTGATTTATAAATGAAAAAAAAATGTAATAGAATAGTGAAATAAATAAAAATTATATTCTAGAACGTTTCGGTTAGTGATTACTAACCATTCGCAATAAAATTATTAAAAAGGAGACAACTGGTACATGGCTTCAAATAAAAAGTTAGCGAAAGCAAATACATTTAAAAGTTTTACATAATATATTCGAAAAATATTAAACCATGATAAAAGTAACATTATTAAATCACATTAATAGATAATCTATAAAATAGTTATCAAAACACAAAAAAACGAACAAATCGAAGTAGGGTTAAATTAGATAAAAAGTAGAAGGTATTAATGGAACATTTAGCAGTCGACATTTAAATATTTCAAAAGCCGAAGTTGTGATTGAGGGCATTATTACTATTAAATTTACTACGAGCTGCTTCAACGATATGTCAAACTTGAAAATTATTTAATTATAAATAAGAATGAAATCATAGAAATTGATTGTGCGGCCAGTGAAATTTGATTTATAAAAGAGAGCATTATTCATATTAATATTTAGAAAATGTGGATTTATGTTTATCTAAACGAGTGTTCCAGTCCAAACCCTTTTCCTCGATGTAAACATTATTAGTTTTTATAGTTTATACAAGGAATGCGTAAACACTCGGTTTGTTAAGAGAAGCTAGAGTGGAAGTGCGATTAGAACAAATATAAGATTTCAGTTTGATCAGATAATTAAAAATAATGTTAACGAATAACCTAAAATGTACATAGGGAAACGTGTTGGATTATTCTACTCGTATAAAAGAACATAAACACACATTGAAAACAAAATTAAATGCTCTTTTTAATCACTAATTTTCAACTAGCTACACTAAATATTTTTCGTTTATAATATTATTTATAATTATAACTTTGAAGTTCAGCACATCGCTAAAGCAGCTCTTGTGCAGTTTAACAAGAATACCTTTAATCTCAATACCAGCATTTTTTTGTTAATATTTCGAAAACTAAATCTTAAGTGAATGCTCTTAAGTTCTTTTCGTTACTTTCTAGCTTCGATTTGTACGTATTTCTTGTTTTTGGTGACTTAAATGGATTATCTGTTAATGTGATTTTATAATGTTCAGTATATCACGATTTTATATTTCTTTTAATCATGTTATTTCTTTTATATATATATATATTTCAACAATATCTAACACTTCCACAGTTAATTGTTTTTTGCTTGTCCATATTTTAAGCCATGTATGTATCAGCTGGCTTTTAATAAAATTTAGAATTATAATGGATAACAATTTGACTAATCACAATAGTTTTATATGCATTTAAAAACAGTAATTTCGAAATAATTGCTTATACGTCAAACATAGAAAAATAAAAAATCATGCGTATCCTATTGTAATATATAATAATGTAATACAAAAATTTAAAATGTATAAATAATAGCAGTATAAAAAACAATGTTGTAGGTAATATATACTATTTTAACTACTTTCAGACATACGCGCATTATAATGCAAACATGTATTAATATGTCAAACATTTCTAATTTATAAATGATATACATAAAAATTCCGAATTGTTGGAAACAATTCTAATATACTGTCAAAGGAATATATAAAAGCAGTGTCGAGCAAAACATAACAACTATAAGTCATATATAAATATGAAGACTTACGATCTGTGTATGGGACGCGAGGTAGTGCAGAAGTGGCATCCGTCACAAATAAAAAATGTGAAAATATACATTTTAGAGAAGTAAATAATATTGTCTATAGCAAACTAAATACGACATTAATGTAAAATTCATTCTAATAATCCATTGAATTGTATCAAAATTAATTAATTAAGAAATATTACAAATATAAAAGCAAAGATAATGAACAATATAAATGTATAATAATGTATATATTTAGTAAAATACGTTTCATATCAAAATTTCCTAGTTTTTAATTCAACAATGACATATTGACAAATCCCTAAAGACACATATTTTTGTAATGTGTGTGTGATGAGATACATTTTTAAAGTATGCTGCCTATTCTTTGTTGAATAATATTTATGAGTACTATTATTTTAATTTGTCAAATACATGTATACAGAACTTTTGAAACAAAATCTTTACATTTTTTAATTGGATGTTCCCATGTGGGATTTAATAAAATTTACAGCAGATATATAAACAAGTAATCATTTGATATCTATTAAAAAGAAATTTTTTTTATAAACAATTTTCAATTTAAAAAATACTAGTATTAAGAAATATAATGATAGAAATACAAACGTGTTATAAAATGATTTTAAACTTAAATTATAGTAATTAAAATTCTTGAAATATCAACATAAATTACCTATGGCATCAGTTTATTATTTAACATTAATCAGTGCTTCAAAAACTAATTTCAACTTGTAAATATTAATAATATGCATATAAATATAAGACATTTTGAAAAATGCAAACAAAACTTTAAAATACGATGTTAAAGTTGTTAAGAATATCACAATAGCCTTGAAGATCTAAAGAAAAAATAATGAAATTGAAGCAATACATAAACTAAAAGCAAATAATGATCTATACATAAAAAATTCAAGATCATTAATGACAATTAATACTGGTTTAATGTAAAACGATATGTCAAAAAATATATGCCTCCCAAACTGAACAAAACAAGTTTAATTATTAAATGAGTCTAGAAATCCTAGAAAATAAAATTGTTTTTTAAAAGTCAACTTTTTATCACACAGGTTACTAAAGGAAAAATATAACATATCTATAAAAACTAACAGTATCTAGAAATATCAAAGAAGCTAACGTGATTTCGAATTATAAAGTATAAATACATTTTGAGGAAATAATTACAGATATTTTTCATTACTAGATTCGAAAATACTCCGTAATTAAAAATTATAGAATAAGCAATTATTTTATGTAACAAACAATTTGGATTTTTAAAAACATACAAGACAATTGATGCATAATCTATACTTACATTATTATACATTATTAATATAAAAAATTAAATAAAAAGTTTTACGTATATGTATAGAATTAAAACAAATTTTGATAGCAGTGACAATTAAATAATAAGTAATTCGATATTTTTTATATAGTATGAGGTATTCTAAAACAATTGCTAAGACACTATTGTACTCATAGACAAATATATACAGCACCAATTAATACAAATCAAATAAAACATGGTGTGTTTCAAGATAGTGCTTTTGGACTATTTCGTTTCCTAATACATTTAAGGACATTAAATTATTGGCAGAACAAAATGCAATAAATTTCAGATTATATTAGATTATTCTGTACCACAAATAGTTATGAACAGTTCAAACCAAATACAAGTAATGTACTTAAGGACTGTAATGATTGGCTTAATTCAAACAGACTCACATAAAATTAAGATAAAACGATTGTTTTAGTTTATGTTAAATAGTTATAGATAGCCAAGAACTTAATGTTATATTAGGTAACAAAGAAATAAATAGACAGTAATAAACTCAATACTTAGGCAATACTATCATAAAAAATTATTTGGGATTATCATAACAAAATAATTAATAAAATAATAAATATATGGCTCAATTTAACTTTTTTAGAAAACAAGTGTCTCATTATCAACTATTGCAAATTTATAAATATCTTATTATTTCTAAATGTAATAATGCTATCAAATTGTATGGAAGACAACATCAGCTGCAACAGTATCAAAAGTCGCAAACCTGAACTTTAAACTCATTTCAGAAAAGTTGCTATTTATTACCAACACATTACTTAAGAAATGAAATATGTTAAACGTGCATATTCAAGTATAAATAAGGCTAATACTAATAATTCATACCTTAAATCAAATCATCTTTATAATCAACGTTAACGAAATTAATAGTATCAAAATAAACCTACGATAATACTATTGACAACTAATATCAAATAATGAAAATATAAGAAACTTACATTCTGTGCGTGGAACGCGAGGTAGTTTTGTAGAAGCATTGAACAGAAATGAAAAATTAGAAGAAAACAAGCTCAGTTAATTTAATTTAATTACCAATTGATGATAAGAAAGATCACACTGAAATTAATTAAAATAATCCATTCATTCATTAATTAATAAATAAATTAAATAACTACGACAGATTCATAATAATAATTCTTAAAACTGTATCAAATTCATATTATAATGAAATATTGCAAATGACAAAAAACGTGATAATCGACAGAAGAGTATCATTTTCGAAATACATAATGTTAAACCAAATATCATTTATAACAATATACAGAGTTTCCTCATTTAAAAATGAATTGTTCAAACATAATTTTAATATAAAAAGCCATTCTAAAAGCTCTTCTAAGAAACCAATTTATGATATATAGAAGTACTACATAATTGATATAATAGATAAAACTAATATCTATAAAAATATTATACTTACGTACTTTGTAACGATTTGCAAAGATAATAATATAAATGTGTGATTTTGATCAAAATTGAATAATTTTAAAAAGAAAATATATCCTAACTGATTGACATATTACTATTAATTCATAAAAGCATTCGATGAAAATCACTGTAAAAATACTTCTTTCGGCAACATTATGCTCTTCAGAACAATTTATTATAAACCCGAACAAGTAAAAGGTTATTGTTAAGCAACTGTGAAAATATATATATTATTAGTCTCTCTCATAAACACATACACGTTAAAACCACGATTTTTTAATTCTGTAGCTGTTGTTTTTGTTAAAATGCATTTCATTTATTTAATTTTGGATATAGGTGTGGTATATGTCATACTTAAAGTTTCATTTAATTCCACAATTAACAGACGAATGTTTCATTATTTCAAATGTTGTTTCCATTTTTCTGCCTCTTCCGTAAGGAATATAATATTACAGATCTTTTCAATGACTATGGTAATGTATTTCAATATAGTTATGAATTTTTGGAAAATTTGTAAAAGTAGTACGAAACATGTGTACTAAAAGTGTTTGTATAAACCATAAATATGTCATAATAAAAAATACCTTAATTTAAAGATATCATTTACAAACTCTAGTATGCTGTAATTTCAAACAAGTGATTAAAATCCTTATATTTTACTGAATAAATTATAAAACTAAACATTGACGGTTATTATTTATAAAAAATAAAGTGGTTCATCGACTCTTAATTATGTGAAATATTAATCTGGTGACACCAAATATATAATCTGTTCAATTATGTATAAAAGCAAGGATATTCTAAACCTTTTAAAAACTTTATTAGTTTAAGTGTCATTCAACCTGTAGTGGCGACATCTTGGATTATGTGTATTGAGAATAATTATATATTCTGTGCCTTCAGACTAATTTCTCAATAAAACCTTTTGCTGAATAATGGCGACAAGTCAAAAACTAGTTGCAAAAGTAATTAACATTCACGTTTTAATAAAATATGAAGTGTAAACTATACAAGCAATAAAATATATCTCAAAAACTGTTTCAATATAAATAAAATATATTTACTATTTAAATATAAAAATAGATGTAAAATATGTATAATTTTTGTATAAATAAATATCTTAGAAACACTATTCTGCAAAACTCACATATAAGAGACCATTTTTAAATATTAATCTGTAAACTGTATTCATGGAGTCGAATGAATCAGTTACTTTATTTATGTTCATAATACAAATAGATTGTTTTATATGCCGATAAAATAAATATATAAATATATTTCTAAATAAAAACGAAACAAACCATAAAGCCATATAAATGTTCAAGTTAGTCATTGGCGTCTCAACTAAAAAAAATTTATAAACGGTGTTAAAGGAATCCAAAACGTCTTGCTCTTAAAAATAGAATATTGTTAGATTTCATTATATTTTCGTTTCAGAAAATTGGCTTCTTCATTCTACTATTAAACAGTAACAGAGAATAAAATATAAATGAACATATAAGAACACTTACGTTCTGTGCATATGACGTAGTGTAGAATCATCATTCAAATAAATCGGAAATAAAAAAATTACATTTATAGAATTTAATTACAATATATTTTAAAAATGTATTTTTTATAATTTGCGTTTATAAATGAACGAGGCTGTTACATAAAAATACAAAACAAAAATTATTTATTAAGTTGTATAAACATTTATTAATTAGATTATAAGCTGAAAGTGTGTAAAATATTAATCTGTAGAAACAAAAAATAATATAATCGGAAGATTTTTGTCCACAAGGAAGGATATTCAAATAAATGTTTTATTAGGTTTAAGTGTTATTTTATTTGTAGATTTGATATATTTTGTATTGTGTCTTCAGAATAACTTCTCAACAAAACCTGTTTATCTAATAATGAAGAAAAGTCAGAAACTAGTTACAAAAGTAGTACACATTTCTTGTTCAAAAATATACAAAGTGTAAGCTATTGAAAGAAATACAAAATACCTCTAAAGCATTTATACAATAAATATAGTATGTTTTCTATATAAATATATAAATGAATTTATAACATTTATAATTTACTGTACACATAAATATCAAAGATACAGTATTTAGCAAAAACTGGAATATAACTAACCATTAATAAAATGATATTTATCTCTAAACTAAGAAGAAAGAATAAACAGTAATTGTATTCATGTTCGTAATACATATAGTGATATTACATTATTTCGCGTATTTTGATAAAACAATTATGTAAATGTAGAAATATATATCTGTTCCCATTTGAGACAGTATAAATATGCTAATATTTTGCGATATGTAACGAAAGTATTAGAAGATGCATTATAAGAAAATTCATAATTCTTCGGCAGCTTAAAATATTAGTATAGAGATAATTGTTTTGGATTTCCGATATTTTAGATCAATATATTTCGTTCGGAAGATT
>JAYRBW010143056.1:0-14931 GCA_036023295.1 Invenusta paracnida | reverse complement strand
AAGATATTTATATTGAATTTCTTGAGAAAAAGGGCAAATATTTCATGAAAAGGGCATTTTTAAGTATAAAAAGGGCAGCATAAATAATTAACGGAGGGGTGGGTGTACACGCCGGACACCCCCCCCCTGTATCCGCCCCTGCATAGTATGTGCATGAAGAGAAAGAGAAAAGTTCACCAGTTTAACAAGTATGTACATATTATATACTGAAGGGCTAAACGAGAAAAGCTACGTTGAATGGTAAAATGTAATTAAAGTCGATTATGAAATAACCTAAATAGTGAGATTAAAAAAGTCAAATATATTTTAAATGTAATCAAAATATACTGAAACACGTTACATTTTTCCGGCTTATCATGACATAAGATAAATATATGCATGAAATATTTAATCAATTATAGACATTTCATTAATAATATTTATGTTACGATATTTTTATGTGACATAAATAATTATCAACTTCAACAGTAAAAGTGCACAAGGTAATTGTACTCTTATCATAGAAAACTATCAACTGCTGGAAACTTTATACAAGTAAGACGTATGTAGAAATATAATGTGCTTGCTTGATATACTACTATTGTAACTTACTATAGCAGACACAGTGGGACCGAGCTGGACAGCGAACTGTTTCCACCTTGTTATGGGTCTCCTCTGCAGCAGCCTACAGCCCTCATAACCATAGAGTAATAATACATGTTACTCTATGCTCATAAATAACTGCAAGACCAACAAGTTAGTTTCTTTATCAACTATACAAATTGATCTTTAGGCATAGTAGTACGTTTGTGGTCTTCTAAGACACAATTGCAATAAATTGGTGGTTTGCTGTTACTGTATTTTACATTATTACGAGGGGTGTGGGCTGCCGGAGAGACCCAACAAGGTCGAAACAGTCTTGTCCAGCTCTGCTCGTACTACTTGTAATTTACAATAGTAGTATATGAAGTCACCAATTTTATTTCTACTTTTCTTAAGTATTCTTATTAAAATAAAATTGCTTTGTAACTTTGCAATAACTTCTTTGCAACAAAACAATTTAAGAGATTTCATACAACTACTGTAATTTACTGTAAATTTGAGGATAGCTAAAAATATAAGCTGAACTTGTACAAATATGAAGCATGTTGCTAATTTATATAAGCAGTATATGAGTATTGTATATATATTTAAATATAGCATTAATAATACTTTTCAAACAAATTTACAGAAGTGCTTTTGATTTCGGAATATGTGCATTGCTTATTAAGCCTTAATTGTTCCTGACATCATAAATAAATTAAGCAAATGTACTAATCTATATAAATAAATATATTTTAAATAATATATGCTGGCCTAAATGCTGTTCTATATAAGTTACAAAGGAAATTGACAGAATATTCTATCTAGTCAGAATAACGATATTACATATAATATAAAGAAATGTAATACGAAGTACAAGAATCGTACTTTTTAAACGAATCATCTGTCTAATACATGCATACACAGACTATGTCGCAACCATGTGATATGAATTATGTTCTCTACTGCTTACGCGAAAAAGTAGTTTCAACTTCAAGAAGGTTGCATATACAATAATACATTTTCATGACTTAGTGTATTATAACTCGCGACATCTCTCCCCCAGGAATAGTATATATATGTACAACTTTAGAAGGATAAAGATACTACATAGATAGATATCTACTGTATAGTATAGTTTATCTTTAAAATATGACATTCTTCTTTTCAACAATTCCCGAACAACACGCATGAGCAGGTGCACGGCGATTGAAATACACTGTAATCTTTATACTCTACCCAAGACAGACGGACGTACAACATATTACATAGTTAGGTCGTTTTAATCCTCCATAATAATATTATGTGCTATATAGCATAAATCTGCAGCAATATAATTATGACAAAAGATGATATTGGAATAGGAATAAGAACTACAAGAAAGTGAAAAGGGGAATGGAGGTAGGGGATTATATGCCTACTCCCCCTCTCCATCAATGCGCAGCACCCTTCCGACACAAGATAGCATACAATACTGTCAGTTGTTCTACATGTCTTCGGATTGATTTACGTACATTATAATACGAGACGACAAAACCACACCCTTGAAGAATGTAATGCTCTTTGAGAGTCTGAGGTAAGTCGCATGGCGTCGGTCTCATGTATTATACATCTGCAGCAGGCGGTAATGCGGTTGCAAATGCATAATGCGACTGACTGTTTCATGCCAATTCTAACCACACTCCTCTTCCAGGGATTGAAATAATGAAAAGAACTAGAATCCGTATTTATATTTTCTGGCGGCACAGGATGAATGATCTAACCCAATGGGGAGTATAATAATATTGTACCTGGGAATGGGGTAGAACAGATGACGGCAGGTACATATTGCTTATATTGCCACTCTTGAGAAATCAGTAATCAGTAAACTTGGGAGAGTTATATAGTCAAATATATTTCATTTAGAGAAAACAGTGACCACATACTTGAATGTTTTGAGTAACGTGAAATTGCAGGAAAGAACGTACATGAAATAGCTTTTGTCTACACAATGTACATATGAAGTCAGGCTATTATCAGCCAGACATGTACGAATAGGAACATGGAGGAATAGAGATACTATTGGAATAGGAAGAAGGGTTCGGGTGTTATTTAAATAATGTTCTTATTTCTCTTTCTATGTCATTGCCTCCATTTATGCTTATAATTGCCCCTACAACCACGAAATAATAAGCATATTTAAGTTTGAACTGTGTGCGCAGCCATATATCATATGTAGACTGTTTGGAAGGCATATTATATCTACTATATATAGATACTAAAAATAAACTTTTACCCATATAAACATATTTATAGCATAGAAATTAGATCTGGAAATAATATTCCTCGGTATAATTATTGCTTGCAAGGAAAGTTATTATGTTAAATAATAGAGCGTACATTCTTCCGTGAGTTTCTGTGTGGGAAAACCTAACTACATAAAAAAAGGGTATTTTATAAGACAACTTAGCTGTTGTACGTATTATTATTATTACTATTATTATTATTACCGATGAAGCTCAATAGAATATATATAGACTAATAAATTACTTTTTCTTCTCCGGAGAAGTAGGACAATTACTAATGAACCATATATATATATGTATGTATGCACACAGTGTGTATTATGCATGTGTGCGTATGTGTTTCACTATAACTATACCTACCAATATGGGAGTCAGAAGCAGTCTACATATGTAAGCTAATTAAATGTACCTATGCATTAAGAAAATGAAATGACAACAGGCTTCTATAAGATCTTACCTCTTATTATACCTACATATGTATATATATATATATAGGCTACTAAGTATAATACAGATGTCTTCAGAGCACTCAGTATAAAAGTCATTCATAGTATATCTTTGACTCAATTTAATCAAGATGTGTAGTCAGGGCAAATACGTGTATATTATAGTCGTTTATTAATATATCGATAATATTGCGCGTTAGCAAACAAAAAGCCAACATCCCTATAGCGGAGAATGCCTTGATTATATGATTATAGTCTATTTTTGTATTCAATCTAAAGACGCATTTAGTAGGTATATATTATATAGTTCACCTTGTCTTGTCCATCTCCCGCCCTTATAACTGTAGCAATACATACATATATAGACAACGCGCTTTGTTTTAAACTTCATATTGTATAATAGGTAGGCCTTCAATGTGTATAAGAATACATGAAGAGAATATCGAAGGATAACTATCCTACATAAGCAGTTGAGGAATAATCAAAGCGCACGGAAAATTTAATTACCCCACGAAGGGCTTTCAAAAGTAGTATAATATGAACTGCAAGTCAAAGTAAAACTTAACAAGAGTCAAGAATTAGTCGGTGGAATGCAGTAAAAAAAATACAGAAAAATGGATTAACAAGAAGCGACATTTTTTAAATAGATACCAACGCCAGCTAGATATATATAATAGGAAGTATTTTCAGCTGGGAGAAAAATGCATCCTTTCATAATTGATAGATAAAAAGGGTATACCTTAAAAATCCCCAATATATTGGTTATTCGGGTAGCTACCAAAAACAGTTTCCTAAACAAACAAAAAATGTACAGTATAAGTTTTAAATTGTCTCGATATTATAGTATATATATGCTTATAAGATCAGGTCGTATTTTTTATTTTAAAATTCTCGTTGCATCTCGCATATATATACCCCAAGTTTCCCGGGCGTATATATTTCCCGGGGCTACTATATATGCCGTAACACAGTTGCTTATATTTGAACCAATCAATACTCCTACGCTGAGTTTATTTATAAGAAGGTTATAATATGTATACAGCCTTGCAGAACACAACAATTCATTATATATACATAATTACAATTGTTTACTTCCTTTTGTTTACGTTACGGAGATTGGCAACATACTTTCTATATATATATATATATAGTACAGTATGGTTATTAATTCATTTCTATCATCCAAATTGATGTTGTTTTAATTAACTATATAGGTATTATACAATACACACTTTAAATTCCTTTGTCTTTTTGATATATACCGCGTGATTCAAAATTATAATGAGGTATAATTAGCGGTACATCAAGAGGAATGTAGCAACATCCGAAATTCCAAAAACACCAACGTTTTATAAATAAGAAAACAGACACTTTCCATTGTTTTTGTTGTTCGATTCGATGCCATATTATGCACGTAGTGTATACTATACACAGCAGATTACATCATTAATAATTCAATATCAAAACTAAAGGACAAAGTACGAATGGTAAAATGACAGTATTTATTCTTAATATATAGTACAATTGATAGTAATACTGGCTCAGGCATACCAATGAATTGCACAATCAAGTTGATCACGCAGTGTTAATAAAATTGATTTGATCAACAAGTTTTATACAGGCAATATAGGTAATTTTCATATATTATATGGCAATGATGTCAATCGAGGCCTAAAGGAATGTTAGTCTTTTATTTATGTAAATAATATGAACATGACATATTATATTATACTGAGTAGCGTATTAGCAAACTTTGAAGATTAAATTCAAGAATTCCGACGTTAAAATTTGCAGACAATTAAAGTGTTTATAAATTATGATAAATTAGATAATTCTTATTTTATAGATTTGAGTTACCCAACT
This sequence comes from Invenusta paracnida, assembly GCA_036023295.1. Classification (NCBI taxonomy): domain Eukaryota; kingdom Metazoa; phylum Platyhelminthes; order Proseriata; family Coelogynoporidae; genus Invenusta; species Invenusta paracnida. The sequence goes on along the minus strand of JAYRBW010143056.1, from coordinate 9,776 downwards.
GGACATCATTAAGATAAACGCCTGCTGAGTACGGATACGCTGCCATATCAAGTTAATTAACTGTATGTTTGGCAATTTATAGAACTTACAGGTTTAACAGTACATAATATTAGATTACATAGTGTTCCCTATATAATAACAAACCAAAGCACAGTTTCGTCCACAAAACAGACGTTCTATATTTTGTACTAACAGTATAATATATATAATATGTATATATTGGTAATATCAAAATCAAAATTTCCCCTCAAGTTATAATGACAAAGATGTGTAACAAGAAGTTCAGCAAAAAATTCTTCCATCAGCAAGGATGGAACAATATCCGTGTACGATAACAATTTGCATAACGAAGGTTTTAATAACAGTGCTGGGGCTATATAGGAGAAGGTTTTTGGTTTTCACTCAAAGAGTTGAATGACAAGGCAGAACAAAACTAAATGCGACAATTATACTGCTTTGCCGGTATAGGAAGGCAGGCGCAGATTTAGTTTTGCAATTAATATACTGCCTAAATGATTACTAGTTCCGATTTGAAATATACAATTATATTTGTCGCATTACTTAAACGAATGTGGAAATGCATTGGCTAAACGTGAAAACAAAATAATACGACCAATTAACAAATTGTAATATAAAATAGATTTTCGTGTTTTTTTCTTCTTTTTCTAACACTTAACAAGTTGATACTACAATTAAAACATATTTGAACAATAATTAAGTTATCTATGCAATGAGAAAAAAGGCATTGTTCATAATTTGTCTCATGCAGAAAAACGAGGCACTAAATTTATACAGCGTCAATTTGTTACCGATAACTATAACAATTTATAACTTTCCTTTTTAATTTATCCCTTTTAAGAAAAAGACGTTAAGAAGTCGAATAAATATCAGTTATTTGCCAGACAAGTATCAGTTTACACGATATTAATGCATTTTTTGTCTTTATTTTTAACTGCATGAAGACTAAAATAGGAAGATACGATATATAAATTATAATTCAGGTATAATGTTATACTATTTTTGTGATGTTTTAATTATAAAATACCTGGAATCATACAGTTCGGCGCACAAAAACATTTTAACTATAACGATTAATTAAACATTTTAAATATATCATGCTGTGCTATTCTTTAAATAACAAACATCATATTGTGAAAAGATAAAAAAGGATTGTATTTAAATTTGATGACAAAACAAATGAAATCTTTAAAATTATCCGGGCATCCCTGAAATAGTGCCCCCGTAACTGTGTCAGCAAATTCAAGTTCATGTCAATGGGCAGTATCTACGCCACTTGTTCTCTTCCAATATCAATTATATCGTCCATTTTAATCGTACTCAAAATTATATTTTACTTTGGTTTTGTTTTGGAAAAGATTTTTTTATACAACCAGCATTTTGTAGGTACATTATCGTGATATTAAAAATGTAGGTAACTGTGAGCTATTGCTTCCTATTCATTTGCGTTAAAACCCAGTATTTAGCAGGCTAGAGCTATAGTAACACAATACTTAGGCTGAACCCTACGAGGGTAGAGCATAGGCGGTGGCATTGACAGCACCCTCACGTACTACCGATTATACTAATTATACTATTATAAATAATATACTGGCTTTCAATCATGATATGCGACGAATAATTGGGGTCTTTTGAATATGCCTTTGAGTGAATGATGTTTATTTTACTATAGAAATATATTTTTCAACCATAAAACGTCGATCAATAATTATTTATACGTATTTGTCGTGCAATCATCACGTTTCCAAAACACATTGTAATACTAATAAACGGTTACAAATTTTGTTTGTAGTAAATTTATTTACAATGACTAATTATGGTAGTTAGCTCATAAGGACATGTTTCTATAAAAAAAAGCCAATTTACATTCAAGAAATAAAATATGTTATTTATTATTTCACAGATTATGTTATGACTTGTTTTTAATAAAAATAAAGGAGAAATTGTCAAAATAATGTACTAACATTGAACAAAAATTACACGGTTAATTCATTTAGAAATATATTAAAAAATACTTTTGAATACGTGCAGAAAAGAGGATACTGAATATTTTATGGGGACATAAACCGTACTCATAGTATTACCGGCGGACTTATTATCCCAGATTAAATATTTTAACGTGACTTATGAAAGCCAATATTTCCACTCTTTCTTGCCTATGTGTCTATAACCTACGTGTCTATAAGAATGTTTGCAATGGCTTTCGAAACACGCCAAAGAATAACTAATGGCTAACAAAAATGCTTACTTTTGCGATTTCTTCTCTAAAATATCTTTTTGATAACATTTATGTTAATATAATATTATGTAGTTATAATATTTATAATTACTCATTGACAATTTTAACGAAATAATATTGCAAATATTGACCAAAATACTGATTTATTCGGAAAATAATAGATAATAACAATTGGTATGTTTCATCGATAACTGAGTTAAAACTAACAACTTACACCGCATTATACTGGCATCAATAAGTGGTATCAGTTGATTAGTCAATGCGAGAGCCAATCACCTTCTACTTGTAATGACTCACCATGCGAATTTGGACGTGGACTAAGCTGATTGGCTGAGAAACCCCCTCCACTTGGAAGTGCAGATCCCGGTCGCCCTGGTGCCAGCAGATTCCCTTGACCCATTTGACTGAGATCGGTGTTGTTGTGAAACAAGCCCCCTCCCCCTCCCCCGTGGTTGTGCATCGAGTGGGGATTGTGCAACTGCTGCTGCTGCTGCTGCTGATGATGATGAAGCGGGTTTTGGTGCGAGTGTTGTTGTTGATGATGATGATGGTTGTTATGGTGACTCGGCTGCTGTTTCACCTGGAGAGGGAGGGGTGGTGCTGGGGGATAGACATGGCCGGCTACGGAGGCGGGACGGGGTCCCAGGTGGCCGACTCCGGTGGCGTGCGGAGCGTCGAGAAGAGGGGGACCGACGCCGCTCACGTCGTTGGAGTAGTCAGTGGGAGAGAGGGAGTTGCCCGTCAAGAAGTCAGAGCCGCTTAGGTTGTTTGACTGCGTGTGGGCGGGATTAAAATAAGACCATCAACATAATCGTGGCATTTCATAAGAGTGAATTTTAAATTGAGAGAACATTAAACTAAGCCAACTTTAAATTAAGCGAAAATTGTTTTTATATAAAAATATAAATTGACCAAAGATATAAATATTTAAACTGAGCGAACACCAAATTGAGCAAACTTTAAACTGAGCGAACATTAAACTGAGTGATATAGATAACCAAGCTTTATTATTCCAATTCGCTTAAAGTTTGCTTAATTCAAAGATTGGTCAATTTTAAGGTTTCTTTTTCTTTCGCTCAGGTTAAACTTCGCTCTTATGAAAGAAATGTCACTAAACAAGTTTCAATCAATATAAAGTTCGCTCAATTTAATGTTCATACAGTTTAAAATTCACACCAAGATAATACAACGAGGGCGACAAATCAAGTTGACAGTATGGAACATTTTATATAATCACTAAATAAAGAATGCTAAAATCATAAATGTTCCTAAAATATATTTTTTAGCACACGTATGTAGCTGTTAAATGTCGCTGTTAAACTTTAACCATAACATTAATTCAAACTGAAACCATAATGACCGATATATATGAATAATTTAAAGAATCTAAATCGATATATAACATTTATTAACTCTATACTTTAAAAACATATTCAAACCAAATAAAATATTACCATTTTATAATTAGAATCACAATAATTTTGGATACATAAAGTGTATACTATTTGAAGTTGCACGTATCCACTTGAAATAAAGTGTATCGAACAGAAACGCCATCGAATACCAATGTCATTATACATAAAATATTAAAATGACAAACTAAGAGAAGACTCAGTTTCAACACAGTAAAGTCATGATGAGTATATGTAAAACTACAAAATAAAGAAGGCTAAAATGGCAGACAAATAGGAAGAAATCGTTTATGCGTTACGAATTGGACGTTTGAGCCGAATTTGTTATTACGAGGTGAAATGTCCCAAGTGAACTGTACATTTATCAGATTATAGATAAGAGGGCATCAACAGACTATACAGACTAAAGGCTGAATCCACATCGGATCCCAGGAATAACGAGTATATTATAGAGAAGAAAAGAATGGAAAAAACTTTCAGTACAACAACCCTATAGCTTGGCTATGACCAGAAGAGAAACATCGCCCTTTTGTATGTTATGTTTGGAATAGGAAGAAAGAAAGAGGGAGAGGAGAGGAGAGAGGTAGGGAATAAGAGAGAACTGATAGATAATGAAGTTACCTTGGACAAACAAGGCACCTGTACTGCACTGCTTAGCAGCTGCAGTGTTGCAAGCTATACAATGTCACAAGAAACTGTCAACGCCAACGCTTAACACGAGTTTTTCCCTCTTACGTACGTACATACACTCCCTCGCTTCGTCCGTTTTAGTCAGTAAACAACAAAAATTATCTCCGCCTTGTATACAGTGTCCTCTGAAAAATAATGTCAATTTAGAAGTCGTACTTTTACGCAGCCTTATTCACTGCAGGTGCACTGGTTGTTATTGTTTTTTTGCTATTTTACGTTGGTTAACCACCGATATGTAGTATAAAAACAATGGCTGCTAAGAAGCCAGGTTATAGACAATTACAGACTGCAGGTAAGAATACATTTTATGAAATTGAATAAAAACAAAGCTATTCGTCAAAGATAATTTGCGGTAAAAACAACCCGAGCTGCTGACAAGATGGGAGGGTTAGAAATAATATGTTCAATGACTAGACGATGCACGATACATCGGTCAAAACAAGTCGGATGAATCTTATAAAATGTGTAATTCCATATACATAATATGTAATCAAGAAAGTCAGTCGATGAGATAAGCCACCGACCTAAAAAAAAGAGAGTCAGCAGAATGGGAAATATTTATATGTATTTGCAAGATGTTGCAAGACGTGAAAATATACCTACTTGCAGATATTATGTATATATAATAAGCTGAGAGAGGCAAGATAAGGCAGAACAAAACATTGCCTCGAGGAGGGGAAGAAGATGACAAATAAGAGTACGTCTTTCAAGGAAACCAATTGGGCGTTCTTCTTGGCATATACAATGCAGCTTCGAGTCTGTGTGCTGACAATACAACTATACCATGCTCAGTGTTGTACTCAGCGAATCATTTGAATGGTCAAGCCAAACATCAACTTATACACAAGGTATAATAATATGGTAATATTGCAAGAAATTTCGTGAACAGTGAATTGATTAATATATATGTATATAAAACAAAAAGAAGATAAATATGAACTATGCATATATATAAAGACTTCGAATTACATGCGCATAATACAATACAATACAATACAAATAACTCTCACAGACGCGTTACTCGAATTCAGTGTAGAATCTAGCCTGATCCTGATGCAAGTCGAACAAAATATCATCGATTCATTTTTTGATAATAATGCACTCCCAATAATTGAAATATATAATTTGAATAGACCTTGTAAATGTGTTCGTTATACAAACTCCGAAAGTAAAAAAAAGGGTATACAAATAAACTTTACTATTTAAGGTATAGTATATTAGTTGAGGCTGTGAAGATATTTATAATGTGTAGGTATGTAACTATAAAGCAATACTTCCCCCTTCTGCCATTGCTAACTTGGTCAGTATATTTAAAAACTTGGATTGTACTACGTAAATTGTAATAAACTGTAATCCAAGAATTGTATAATAGTAATCTATTTAATTAATTACGTTTAGTGATGAAAACAAATATTGCTTAGAAATATGTTATTCTTTTTTATGAATGTTAATCGCATATGATATATAGGGTGTATAATATTAATTATCATCTGGAAAGAACTTTTGAAGTATGTATATTGAACATATCAAAGGAAGTCTCAAATAAATACCAGCATCAATATTTTAATATAATTGTATTTATTTATATAGAATATTCTATTTGTGTTTATAGTTAAATATCACTTACTTTTATTAATTAATGATACACGAAATTTAGTAAATTACAGAATGTATTTTAAAACCTGAACTATATACATTAAAATAGCCTTACATAGTAAACATTATAGCATTATTATACAAGTTATGCATTGTGACCAATTATAATGCATCACTTCTGCGTTATATTATACTGAAGGAGTTAACCATACTTAAACTATGTATACGAGGTGGATTAATAGCGAACACGTCAGAAGAGCGAGTCGAATAGATTATCCAGCCTTTTTGGATTCATTTATAAAATGAATATAGTTAAGTTGTACAACACAACACAACACAAACAGCTTCGAATAAGTCTATACTTAAAAGGCCGGTGTTATAGGCAAAATAAAAAATACTAACCTTATTAAAGCATATTTTATCAAGACATTATTGAGACTTTAACTGTAAAATGTTTTAAAGAGATTCTAGCACTATAGAAACCATTTTTTTATTTAGCTGCTCGAATACAGCCTATTTTTGTGTAGTTGATGACCATGGGATGTTTAGGAATCTCAAACAACTATAAAGAATGTGATCTTCAAACCTTTCTATTTTTCTATTTTACGATCAGTATAATAACAAATAAATAAGAAACATTACCGAAAATGTCCTCACTTATTCTTATTTACAATATTGTTTATGCTCGTAGTAATATTATATTATCGGGCTCAATTCATAGAGTAATTATATACGCATAGGTAGAGTCTTAACACTTATTGATTTCATATGCATCACGCTGCTCAGTTGTGTCAATATAAAATTGTTTTATTTTAATGAATTTGTTGTAAATGGCCGGGTAGGCTATAATAGAAGTAGTGCTAAATATTTGTATTTTATTCATTTTAAGAGCCAAATATAGATATTAATATACAATTCTAACATAAGCAAGTTGTCTGTATAATATAGAATGCATTGCATGTGTATAAACTATAATCTAAAACTGTTTTACTGCATAAACGATTTAATTGCTGTAAATTTTAGAAAGATTATTTTGCCAAAGCTTTTAGGTAGACGATATAGTAGTAAAAAACTGCATGTACAGAATCAACAAGAGTCGAAACTCTATATATAATTAATCTATGATCTGGCTATTCTCATTAATGTAACACTAATATCTATTAAGCATATACTTACAAAGGGCAGGCTTTATTAAAGCACTTTTTCTGCGTATGGAAAACTATGGAAAACAGAAGTCTTGCAAACATAAAGTATAGTTTCTTTGGACAAATACTTTTAGATCTTACTTTTCATTAAGAATTAAAAGAAGAACAAACAAAACACCATTCCCAATGCTTTTTTAAAAAGTTTTATCCCTTTAAGAGTTGAAAGAAAACAGACAAGAGCTCAAAATTACGAGAAACATTTAAACTCAAAAAATAATATTTGCATACAACATACACACAAATACACTTATATATCTACATATACCTAATAAGTGAATGTGGAGTTAACAACCACATGATACATGATTTAAGAATATAAAGAAAGGGGAGAAATGCAGGCCAAGATGACGAAAGAAGGCAATGTTCCATTTTGCGACATACTTTTGGGACTTTCTGAATAGCCAGAGCTCTATTTAAACAGTATTAGTCTCCTAGAAAAGAATGGAAATGAAAGATCGCGAGTGTACAGCCAGATGACAATAACGAAAAACACAAGACCAGGAGGCTATAGGGAGAAGAGAATTAGTTATATAAGAGGTCAACAGATGGCAACAAGCAGTAACCTCGTCAAGGATTTCCTTTCCTGTTGTTGGTTCGCTCATTCGACTCTCTCTCTCTCTCTCTAGTATTCCAATCTCCTTTTCATAAAACCTTAGAGTTCTCTAGGTGGCATTGAATCGAGATAAGCGCGCGGGCTGTGGGGATGGAACTGTAAGTGGAACTATATAGAAAAACTGGAACGAGCGACCGAGAAGAATGAGAAGGAGAGAGAGAAAGAGGGGGGACGGCGAACGAGGAAAGAGATAAGCGCCAAAGCACTTCCTATATATTGGGGGCACGCTCTGTAATATATGTGAGTGTATGAATGAGAGATGAATTGAATTAGAGTCAAGCTCTGTGTATACGTTAGTCGGCATGCGGGTATGGTCACTCGAGGGTGCCGACGTCATCATCATGTTGCGTTGGAAGGATTCTGGGGAACTATGCACAACAACCATCGGTAATTCGTCGAAAATCAGAAATGAACCAAAAAGGGGGAAGGAATAAAAATAATATGTTAGTAAAAAACTGTATCTAAATATACGTATATATATATATACACAGCTTAGACTAGTTCATTTTGCAGATTACATTTCATGTCGATAGTATTTATAATATATAGTGCGCTACACCTATATACTTTGTACTTTGTATGCATAAGTTAGTGATTCTTATTTCGATTTATTATTCAATGTATGTATTATGTATTATATATTTAATAACTGGAAGGACAGATCAATATTTCATCGATACATCGGAGATGAGGATTGGTTATCTGTAATAGTTTGTAGTGTGAATGTACTTTTATATAAATAAACAACTCCACCACACATCACTGTTGATGTCTATAAACATGTGTATATATAGTGCAGACAAGATAATCTTTACGCGCATAATATAATATGTAAGTACATTAAAATGTAAGCAATGCTTGATAATGAATAATGAATACTTAGAGATATATATCTCCCATATATTATGTATATATATACGTAAAATTGAAATTATATATGGTACATAACAATTGAATTGTCAAAAGTATCGTAAAAGAAAGAATCCACCGCGTGTTATAAATTACAAGTAGTACATAGGTACAATGATTAATGTTAAGGTATATCCTATTGCTATAAGTTAAACGAGGAACAAAAGCTTAAGCCTATACACATTATATACATATATCATTATATATAGTTAAACATTCTACAATTATATGTGAATAGGTTAACAATTTCAAAGATGTTAGTTTCCTTATAACTGAATATCTTTCTTTTAATTATTCCTTCGCGGTAAATGTGGCTATCTTGTTATTGTATGTACACCTTTAATTATTATAGGAAAGTATCGAATCATAGACAATTGGAATATCATTTATTAAATTGGACATTTACATAATACGTCATAATAGTATACGTTAGCGTTGATATGTCACTATACTAAGTTAAAATAAAATGACAAATTATGAATAACGGGACTCTATATATTAAATCAAATTCATTCAGATTTCTACGCTATTAATACCAATCAAGTTTCAGCAGCCAGCGTCATTTAACTCATTTAACCGCGTTAATATATTATGCAATTATTAGAGCACCAGAAAACCATAAATCTTAGGCAAAGTGATGTATGCTGTAATTATAAACACACCAACAGGAACTCTGTAATATATTAAACTGTCTACGTTCAAGACAGCAGGGGGGTTAACACGTGAAATAGAAAATATGAAGCTCAAATACCCCGCTGGTTTTGGTGCCTCAAAATGAAGGAACTGGTGAGGAAAAGGAATTAAACTACCTACCTATACCATAAATTATGACTTATATAAGCTTTTGCGCCGTTACTTAAATGTACATCAATTTGGCGTGATTCCGGAAATAAAAATATAGAAAATATGACATAGAGTACATTATGAAATGGGGTGGGGAAAAAAAAGGAAGATAAATGTGATTTCAGATTGACACTGTTTGTGTGATATTAGTTACCCTTCGCTTTTACATATTATTATATATATCTAAACCTACGGCAGTAGGTTGTTAGCTCATGCGCGCAACTTACGTACAGTAAGGTATATTAGAATAC
>JAYRBW010143045.1:0-14932 GCA_036023295.1 Invenusta paracnida | reverse complement strand
AAAATTTTTGGCGCGAAATTCAAAAAGTACTTTGCGTGGGTGCGTGGGCGTAGGTGCGTGGGCGGAGGGGGAGGGGGGGGTCTTTGTTCTCGTGCCACTCCTTCCCTACTACTATCCGGAACTAAAATCGTATCAGTATGCCAATAAGTGCAAATGTATACAACATGGCGTTCAGGCATTGATTTGTTCCAATTGCTAAATGGTTGCGTAAATTGCACAGCTGAAACCTTATTACCATTAATGCAGAAGACTACGGTGGAACTAAGCTTTATGAAGACCCGAATCCTCCAATCAACCTTTAGTTTCATTCATTGCCTTCTTTTGCGTTTACAATCCTTCGCATAACTGTAGATGTCGAAGAAATCTAGAAACTTGAGAATCTGTCCATAGAAATTGTCTCACTTTTCATCTTTTTATACTATAGAAACTCTGTTTATAAGGCCACCATATACATACATGCGTCTCTATTCGACCCGAAGTTGGCTGATCTTGGGTATACACAACGCGTTAGAAAGCTATATGGGCATAACCGATCTTATGCCACCCGTATATTTACGCAGGCATTGCGCTTTTTATTAAAAGGAGGTGAACCAAGCAGTGTTGGAGCTAACGTTATATGTATTGATCCATTCGTGCCTTCGTCACAGTTCTGCTGTATACAAAACTAGGTAAACCTCAACTGAAACTGTATTTCACTTTTTACGGATTGATATATCTAGCTGACTGAGTGGAGAATCGAACGCCGATTCTGTTGGCCTTATAGCAAGGTGACACAAGGTGTAGCGTAACCACCAGGAGACCATATGGTGACGGATCTTAACTTTAGTATACTGGTGTAATTTTCCCCTGAATTCTCTTCGTGATACCGGAAATCAGCCTATATTTGTGTGTACTCTGTTGAATTAGAAGCAGGTAAGTCATCGTGTATGTAGATAGTTCTAGTATATAAATACTTAGAAACATGTGGTTACCTACCATAGCAAAAGTATTTGGACACTTTTTGCTCAAAGGTAACATTCACGATAATTGAGACAGTTACGAGATATACGATTCGAAATTTAGATGACTGTAACCTCAACGTACGCGCCTGAATCGTAAGCTTATCCTGGGCTCTGTAAATCATATGTTCATTTCAATATTATTCATTTATACGATACTTACATATCCGTGGAAAATTAGTAACAAAATAAATTTTGTTCAATGTACTTAGCAAAGCGACGATCACGGTTTATGATTAGACGCAGTAAGTACACTTTATGTTACGTTTATTTAAGAAATCTTTAAATACATAATTAACGCAACATTTACTCAACACGGTTCCTAAAATATAATAAAGTTTTAACTGATTTCAATTTAATGATGTACTTTTAAATTTTATTAGCAAAACAGATATCCAAATATACAACACTACTGACATTGAAATACCTTGGTTTCACATGATCCCCATAACTGTTTCCCTTTCTTCTCACCAGTACAACGTTTATTGGCTGTCTTACTAACAAAAATATAAGTTTCATGGCATTAAAACTGGTTTATTTACGAGTCCACGCCTCACACAGAATCATAGTTTAATTTTGGCTGCCTTGTGCCTTAGCCTATAATTTGAAAAATAATGTGATAGCACAGAAACTGCAAAATGTATATCCATTATCTTGAGCTCTTGAATATCCGTTCTCTAGCCAAAGAACTAAAAACTAATATAATATATATCCTGCGTATATCTCACCTATGTAATAATTTTATTCAACATTCTCTTGAATATATCAAAAATGTTAAGAATAACTTTTTTTCATAAATATAATTTGGGGTGTTACTGAGAATAATTATTAGTCATATAGGTACCATGTTATCGTCTAAGAATGGTGAAGATTATATTTGTTGAGAATACCAAATTTCTAAGAAAATGTGGGTTGAAAAGAACGTAAATGTAATATTTTTGACATTCTATACCAGAAAAAATATATTTAAGAAAGAATGATTAATGCAATTGCTATACACTTAATCGATTATTCCTTTAAAGATTTCAAAAAACCATTGACGATTTTTGGATCTAAAAAAGTCGCACTGAGTTAAAATCGGATAGTTTGTAAAGGTTTAAAATACTTGTAAGGTAACAGTGTGTCTGTGTATACTTCTAAAACATTTGTAAAACGGATCTAAATTTAAAAAATCACAGAAAGAAAATTATTGTCAAAAGAGAACAGAATACATAGATATTTATTCAGAAAAGTTTGATTCTAAACACTTCAGATTATATATCATCCATCCTTCAGTTTAAATGAAATTAGTACTTCAATGACAAAAATAATCGTACGGATATTTTTGCTTGAGCTTTTGGTATGTGGTACTTACTCAAAGTACTGCCTCTAACAGCTCATTATATTCACAAAAGAAAATCATTTTTATACATAGCCATTAAAATTACCGAGAAAAAATTAACACATTTTTACTCCAACTATATATCAAATATTAAAACTTCCACTGACCCTATCTGAAAATCTCCCAACAGACTCAGTTTTGTGTGAAGATGAGATGGCAAAGGAACGGATCTACTCACGTGCCGTTTCTCTGGGGAGTGCAGTCTCTGTGGGCAATCTGGTCCAGGACATCACAGATGAGTTTCTCGTCTGCAAGATCTGTCTTGACAACTACAGGAACCCCAAATGCCTTGCCTGCCTACACACATTTTGTGAGGCCTGCATTGAGAACCACATCCAATCCGAGGCCACTTACAAGAAGTATAGTGACTACCGAGACTTCACGTGCCCACTATGCAGGAAAAGAACTCAACTCCCAGTGGGCGGGGTCAAGAAACTTCCTGATAACTTCCTCATCTCTAGTCTCTCTGAGATGGTGGGAAAGCAGAAGTCGAGCGGAGAAAACGCCCCACTGTGTGAGATTTGCTCCGCGGAGAAGGAAGCGACGGGAAAGTGCCTCGAGTGCAACAAAATGCTCTGTCAGGCCTGCGTGGAATTGCATCGAGGAACCAAGGTCACGCGAGGTCATTCTCTAATCGATATTGACATCGAGGATGAGGTGTTGTGCAAGATGCACAAGGATGAAGTGGTGCGTTTCTTCTGTTCACCCTGTCAGACCTGTATTTGTGTTTTGTGCACCTTCAACGAGCACAGGGAGCATGACGTAAGCAATTTCACAGATGTTGTAGGCAACTACAAGGAAGACATTCAGCGTTTACTGGCGGACTGTCACACGAGAATTGGGGAGTACGAGGAGAACATTGAGCGAATGACAGCCACGAGTGACATCATTGATGAGGCAGAGACTGGGGTTCATGACCTTGCCTTGAGCTTCATATCTGAGGTGAGTATTGTAATTGGTATAAAGTTGACAAAAACAACAGTGACATACAAAGCTTAATTACGACTATTTAGGGAATTGTCTGGAAACCTAATTGGGATGAATCTAAAATGGTCACAAAAAATCACTGATATTTTATTTAAAAAAAAACAGGAATAAACTGATAGTTTATAAAAATTAATGATTTTCCGCGGATTCTGCATATATTCTGAACTTGTCCTATAATTGTGTTTTCAATTCCTTGAGAGGATTAGTCATTACTGATATCTAGTCACCATTGTATTCTGTAGGATTAACACCGGATTATATCTCAACACATATCAAGAAATACGTATCAGTATGATTTTCAAGTCGAAATGTGTTGTATATATTTAAAATGGATGGTTTAGGTCAAGATCAAATATGTTAGTCGAAATCTAGATGACTATAACCTGTCATAAGCTTATCCTGGGCTCTGTAGATCATATGTTCATTTCAATATTATTCATTTATACGATACTTACATATCCGTGAAAAATTAGTAACAAAATAAAATTTGTTCAATGTACTTAGCAAAGCGACGATCACGCTTTATGAATAGACGTATAGATATATTAAAGAATCCATTTGCTCCCATTAACATTAAATATATCAAACATTGAGAATGTAGTAAAGGTAATACATTATTACGAAATGAATAGTTGAGTTTTTTATCTTAACCTCCCTCTAATCAATTTTTCTTTGAAATAAACTTGTTTTGAAGCATCCAAAATGTTATTACAAATATTGACAAATATTTCTCAGCTATACTGTTAATCTGAATGTTTATGATTGACAAATTATTTTATATTATGTGTAACACATAATTCATATTGTCTTTAATATGTTTTAATTAATTACTTGTTATTATTTTTGGTTCATTTTAAAAACATTACCTTTGAGATTGTATGGTTGTTAAAATTGTATACTGTTATGCTTTCTTAAGATGATTTCACAGATATCAATAATAATAATAATGATAATAATAATATCTTTATTGCGCACTTTCGTGAAAATCATAGATTTGAAGGTAGAAGGTTAACATCAATTTCAGCACGCAAACACACAAAAGCAACTAGGAAATGCAAAAAAGCAACATAAAAAACAACAAATAACAACATTAAACATGGCAAAAGTATCATTAAATGGCAAAAAAGTAACATTAAAAATGGCATGCATCAAAAGGGATTTTTTCAATGTTAGTTATAGCTATACTCATAGGCTTATACCTCCCCTAATAAGTGTCTATATAATATTATGTAGGTATTTTCTAAAATATACTTTGGAGTCTATGTTATGCTACTACTATGTATATTCCATATAACATACATATACTATCTTTATATATAAACATATATGATTATATATGTATGTGCATTTATATTGGTCTTATGCCAAATATAGAAATTCCAAAGAAATATTTTTAACATAATCATAATTATTTTTTCACACTTTTGTACGCTTATAGTGTCTATACCTTATAATATTCATAAGAGCTACATGACAGAATATGCCTCATTAGACTTTCAATTTATATATAGTCTATATACTAGTTACTTATATACACATTTATTGTATAACTAAAAATCGATTTCCATTGCCTCCATAAAATATCAAAGTTAATATCCTTTCCCAATTGGTCCAATTTTTCTACGGGTATAATGTAAGAATAGTCATCCCAAAGAAATATTATGTATTACATGTTTTCACATTCGTATGCGCATTTATTTATAATGAAGCCGACTTTTGGACAACGTATAAACACGTGAAGAAGTATACTGGTATGCAGACAGATAGCTAATGCAGTGAATATACCCAAGAAGCTAAATAGCCAAAATTTAATGGACGGTATTTTCATGCGGGTTTCCTTAACATTAAGGAAGAGGAAAAGAGGAGATTTTTCTGGCGAAATAGAAAATACATTTAGAAAGCTGGGATCATTCGTATAATACCACTTGAATAAAAGGGGGGGGTGGGGTGGTGGTCACAGCTAAAGTACCAAATAGTGCACCGTATCAGTATTATGAAGTTGGCATATATATATATACGGTAGAATTATTGGTAAACGTACACGTTAAGAGATGTAGTTTACAGGGCTGGTATACATATATAGGATGAAGTATATAAACTAGTCTACCAAAGCGAGATATTCACATTTTTGTGTAAATAGGCACACATTCCCTACATTGTTGCAATAAGTCTGGCCATACAGACGGACAATCGTGATTTTTTCTAATTACAAATTGCCTGCCGTGGAATATTAGTCCATAGCATACAGTTTCCTTTCGACCTAAAATTGTGCTTATTTACAGAAAGTCTGCCTTCCCATTTCAATAAATTTTATGCGCTCCATATAAATTTTTCAATTACTAAACCTGAATTGGTTGATAGGTCTATATGTGAATAAATTCAGAATATTTTTGCGGGAGCCGGCAAAGAATTTTTCACATATTTTTACTTTTGCACATGCAAAAGTAATCTATATTAATCGCAGGGAATTGACTATACATATTGAGAGAATAGCAAAGGTTCTTAACACCTGCTTTCTTATCGTACTCTTTATTATAGATATTATAGTGGACTAAGCACTTTTGGTTCTGAAGATAACTTGAAGAAAGGGGATATGCGGAAAAGTCTTTGTAGATATCCTAAATAGAATAATGATACTTTATTGACGCCAATATTTAGCCTTATAATAATAATAATAATAACCCTAATAGCTATGATAGCTATAACCCTAACCATGCATGATGATATAAATAATGAAAAAATTAATTATAATTAGAAATTTACTTAACGACAGTCAGATGTGAGTATTTATTCGTTAAGAAAATGTCTCATTTTACTTTTGAATGCATATAATTTTAATTAGCAAAAACATCAAATTTTTATAAAATTAATAAAACTTCAATATTAAAATTGTTCAAATTGACAAAATTTTATCAAATGGTGGCATATCAAATAATATGGTCTTTAAAAGAATTAATTTTTATCATTAAGTCAATGAGATACCTCAGTTCAGCAATCAATATATACTAATATACAGATATGGTGATAATTTCAGATATAAATTGCTGTGTAATATTCTTAATATTTGTAACCCTTAGCCTGTGCCTTAAATATAAAATATAATGAAAATAGAAACGATTCTTCATTTTTTATGATAAAATAAATAATCATATTTCTTGTTGGTAGTAATTACTTTTCTTTAAAAGAATGTATATATACTAAATATGTTGTCTACAATATTACCAGGTAAAGCTTGTTGCTTTCTTGAAAACTATATATGGAGATTGCTTATCTTCTATATTATATTCCTGTATAAGAATAAATAGTTATAAAAAAATAATTTTTAATTTTATGCGGAGAATTCAACAATTAAGAAATGTTATATTTCTATATAAAATATTCCACTTATACGTTTTTTAATATGATTCATAGCATGTCACAAAAACACCCCTGAAATATTTATCAATATTTTAATTGATTTGAAACAATTTGTATAATAAATTGTATCCTGCTTATGACTGCTTAACATTTGCACCAAGTTTTAGAACGTTGAGATTTTGAGATAAACCGCAAACATTGCAATAGAAAGTTAAATAATATCTCGAACAAGCGACTCGATAGAGACCCTATAATTAATAAAAGGCCTTGTAAAGCTTTCATTAAAATTATGATAATAGTAAATGTTATACTAAGTCAACAATGTCACTAATCTGCAGTGCACACTCAATCGGTTAACAAAATAGTGAGTGTGTACCTACTGCAACTCATAAGCATAAAAACCACAAATGCACAATTAAAGGGACGGGAGCTGGAGCTAGTATGCTTAGTTTGACACATACGACAATAATAAGATTACACAATTATATAATATTCAAGTATTCAAACTGATTATAAATAAGCATTTTGTTTTTATTTATTTAATAATTAAAACCAATTTCCTACCTATACTATAGGACTCCATATTACCAAATGAATTTTCATTTTACTGCTTAAAAACATATTCAATACTAGTAAACTTATCTATTATTTTTTACTGCTATTCAAGTCACGAAATGTAAATCTTCGTATAGCTATGGCGAATATCTATGTAATCCACAAGATACAAGATATAAAATACATTTTACTTTTCCAAGGTTATTTGGTAGCTATATTTTATTTTGTATTGTATTTCGTGTTCTTTCACAAACATGTATAATGTATCCTAATCCTAAAATTCTGTAATGCGATATATACACTTGACAATGTATATTATTTATACAGCAACATAGTTTATTTTGCGTTGTGAATTATATATAAAATATTATATGTAAATCTATCACTTACAAACTTGACAAAATTGAAATATCTTTGATATCTCTAGTATTTTTTGTGAATTTTATTAAGACATTGTATCAACATTGAGCAATCAAAAGTATTTGAATGTTAATTTCAAAGTCTTAATTTTTTACCAAACTAAAAGCGTACTCTTTCGTGGCACAAAATTCAAATAGCATAACTGTAAATTAGATTTTTATTATAAGAAGACTATACCTTGATCAACTATTAAGATTTATTTTCTCAATCAAACAGGTTCGCCAACGTGAGAAACTCCTGATTGAGGAAATCCAGAACATCTACGGGAAACCAACTCTTGACTTGATCCAACGCCGGGTTGACTTTGAGATGCAACTTGAGGCATTAAGAAGTGGCGCCAAGCTAACAGAGGTGGCGTTGGCTAGGAAGGATATTGAACTTCTACTGGTGAAGCGTGAGGTGGTGGACAACCTCAACCAACTACTGACGACAACCTCCACGGACATCCGGATGCCCGAGAACTGCAGCAAGGTGGTCCGCTTTTTACCCGGTCATGTGGAGATGGGCTGTATCCAGGACATGGATCGGCCCCTAGCAACTACTAGATCGGCGTGCATGCGCCAGTTTGGGTGAGGTTCCAAAGGGGAAAGAGAAGAGGGTGTAAATATGACGAATTTCAAAGGCATTTGAGAGGTTTTGGATAAGTCATAAATGTGCATAATTTTGAAGTAAAAAGTGCTCGTCATATATCAAAAAATGATTTAAAATGAAATATTTAGAGTAGTAAACGACATCTCTTTATAAATAAATAGAGAGAGAGATAGAGAGAGTAGATGTTCGAATAGTTATAATGCAAGATAGTAGAAATTCTTCGCACACTTCAATAATACAGTTTAAAACCGCCGTCTTACAACGCTGGATTTTCTGGTATATGAATTCTTTTCGTTTCTTTAGGTTTCTTTGGTATTATTTTGTCATCAGTGACGTCTGATAAATAATACTAACTGTGTTTTATTTGAGTATGCTCAACTGATGTGAGCTAATAAGCTCTAAATAGATATCCTAGCTCCCAAACTTAATTTAATTTGCTAGTATACCATAGAATTAGACTTTTGGTAAGACTGAAGTAAAATAGCTTAATCGGTTTGAAATTTAAATCTTGTAGTGTCCGAAGACATTATGACATCATTATTTAAATATATTGACATATATATTGTTCTTGTTCGGATATATACAGTCAGACATATTTTAAGCATATACCAATACATACCACATAAAATTATGAGTAAAAAAATTCAGTCTTCGGGCCGGATAACATGGCATCTATTAAAAATGCTTGCAGTTTCAACATTACAATACAAAAATCTTTAATAGCAATCTCTCACATTGTGCATCTGACTGCACAAAGTGTGCCGCCATTCCAAAATAAGGTGGAGGGGGGGGGGGGCTAACAAAGTCATGCGCGAAATGATATCATTTATCCCCTGTCATAGAGTAAAATAATGTCTCTTGCAGTAGTGTATAGTAACTAATTTAGGTGTTTATCTCTCTATATTAAACACCGACATAATAATGTAGCCTGACTTAGACCTGAACGATATATAAAACGACAGTAAATTAATAGATGGGAAATAAATAATTTCTAATGATTTTATTTTTTATTTTTTATGTAAACATCGCCATATTCATATTTATATAGTTTCAGTTCAGATTATGGTTATTTTGAAAATTAGAATATCATTAAAATATTTAATACTGTTCGAATAATATATAGTTAAAGTGTCTATATAGCTATACAATAGAATTCAGATAATAGCTGAACTGTCCGATTAAGTTCGTGGTAAAAGATGCTAGAACGATTACTTTTGAAGAGCTATTCGGGATTTAAAAGTTCTTTAGATTTCGGTTACCTATTATAGCTACCTATAAAATTTCGCACTGATGCATCCATAGGTATATATATGCATACATATATATTAAACTAAAATACTACAGATGTCAAATTTACATGTACATTATTTAAATGTGTTGAATTTAATTTTAGTGAACATCCGTGCCCTTTTTATTTCTTTAAATGTTGAATGTTCGATAAGTAGATATACTTGGAATCAATATGTATATCATGTTGTAAATATATTTAATTTAAATTAATACTTTTCGCGTAAGTATAATAATATTTTCTTAAATTGAAAATAGACTTAAATTATATAATATTGGCACACTTGTATGGCGGTCGAAAAGCTTAAATAAGCGACGATCTAGACGTGTAAATGTAGAGCTAGACAAGAAAAGGTACAGCTCGATATCTACCTTTATATGTAGAGCTCTACATTTACATCTCGAGATTGACCTTTACAAATCGAGCTTTTAATTATATTATCGTATTTACGTGGTATGTATCAAAATATCTAATGGCGTTACGCTAAAAAAAATTAAAGTTATTGTTTTTCCATTTATTAATTTTTTTCTTAATTTAGATTTTGACAAAACTAAACAGATACTTTCTTTCTCATTATCAATGAAGAATCATGATATATTTACACTTATTTTATTTGCAGAATTTTAAACTTTATTAATATAGAATAAATACGAGGTTAGAATTTTACTTATAACATATTTATGTATGACTCGATGTCTTCCCTCTATTTCATTTTCACAAATCCCATTTTAATAATAAAAGAAAATATTTTATGCTAAATGTAGGACAGAAAATTCTTGTGTTACCATATTCACCATAATATGTTCATCCCAACAATATCTTTAAGCAATCTCTTCCAACATCCTTTTCACCCCGAACACAGCCAGGACGCCAAAGACTATAAGCCTCCAACTTTAGAATCCTCCTCTTGTCAGACGAGTGCAGAAGCCTCCTGTGAACTGGCCATTCAAACCCAGTCACCAGAACTTGTGGACAGAGCAGTCAGTCCAGTGGCTGAACTTCTTTTCCAATCCCCATCGACCGGACAGGAAGCTGGGGCAACTGCTTCTTTCACACTCTCCCAATCCTTTATCAATAACACAGCAGAACAACAATCACATGTGGTGGACACCTACAGCTCCAATCAAAACTACTCAACCTACAATGATCAACAACAACAACAGCCTCAACAGGACACCTCTAATTTCGCGAGTATGAATCAGAATATCGAATCCGTCAGTACACGTATGCGATCCCGGCGCCGATTACATGATCGAGCTTACACAGTAGACAGCAGCTCGACCGCCTCGGTTGGAGATTACGAGACGACACAAACGACAGAACAGATACCAGCGGCTCCAGTAGTGCAATCGTCTCACTACACGCAGCCAGCTGCAAGCGTCGAGCCGAATAACAGCAGTGTCTACAGTTCCAATGATAGTTCAGCTGCGGTGGATGAGTCTCCCTATTCAGCACGGTATAGCAACTATAGGCGGCGCCGAACAAATTATGATTCCACTGGTGATTCATACGGATATTATTAGTGGTATCGTATTACACCGATGCCATTTTTACTATGCAGTAATCATAAGCACAGTTTCAGTAAAAATATGTCGCATTTACCACCAACTGCGCTTATGTGTAGACTTTGTTTCTCTATTCTCCAAAGGAATATGTAGAACGTTTTGGACGCTTTTTCGCTTATGTGACATAAGAAATGATTTCAGAATGAGTACCTGTGGTTAAACTATTACTGACTTTCAATTTGCAAACTACAGGGTGTTCAGTAAGAAAACAGGAAATTCCAGAATAGTGCTAATTTGTATATATTTGTCAATTAATATATATATATTTATTAAATAGATTCACAAGTTACAATATGTTCATTAATTTCAAAATGTATTTCATTAGTCAATTAATATTACATTGATATATTATGTAGGTACATACATAGGTAATGTTGTACTAATATACACAAATTAGCACTATTCTGGAATCACCTGGTTTTTACTGAACACACTTTAGATCAATATTTCAAAATCATTGGTCATTACTGTTCCATTGCTTCAGGATTTATGTATTCAAAATTCTGCACCAATATACCGATCTGCTCAACGCTGCGTATTGAATACGGTAATATTCGTCTAGGAGTATATGTTGTGCACAATTAATGTTTAGAAATAAGCATATTGAATTGGATTTAATTAAAATGAGTTTCTTAAAAACGAAAGCTTTAAAATAATTGTTTGGCAAAAATTCATGAGCAAAATTCAATTATTATTAGGTACTTTAAACTTAAATAAAAATCGAAACATTTTAAATTTTATTTAAGATATTCTATCTAATTCTGTATTTCTGTATTTATTTATTTGTTTGTTTTTGTTATTATTATATAAAAAACTAGCAGATTTTATTTTAATGGTCCAAATAAAGCTGGTAAACATTACAAAAGCATAATTTATTACTGCGACTATTTTTATCTAAGATTCTATACATTATCAATCCAATGTACTTTCAAATCCAAAACAAATAGCGATGTGGGCTAATAACATTCCAAGAAATGTTACAAAATTATAATGTAATTGTACACTTTATAAACTAATAAATTAGATAATAACAATAAATTAGATGAAAAATAAATAAATACTCCTGTTAACAACATGCACTCATTTTGTCACTATTTTAAGCATTAAACTCTTTCTAACGTTACGTGTATAATTACATCAGTTTTTATAGCAATATAACATTTCTTCAAATATTCTTAGTTTTGCTCTTCTTTCTATTTTGAAGTTATATCGCTAATATAGCCATTTTATATAAAAACTTCGTTGTCTGTGCTCATACCAGGTAGGTGCCTATACTATTTAAGTACTTAACTCGTTTTAAAAATGAATATTTGCGTGATAGTCCATAAAGATGATTGTGAAACTTATCGCAACAATAAATTGTCTTTATTTTATTTGCTGGCTTGCATTTGGTTCGATAATATTACAAATTGAAAAATAATACTCAAAACCACAAAAAGTCCTCTATTTATATTATGCAGTAAGGCAGATAAACGGTAGCTTTAAATTTGACCAATGTAAGAATTTCACTTACGACTAGTATAGCTAAATTTTATTATATATATATATATATTTTTTTAATAATAAACAGAAAATCGTGTATTATTCTCCTGTGGCTTGATTATAATTTCTGTCCGCATAATATATAAACTTCTTTCATAATATACGATGATTTTTATTTTGGATGCCCTTATATAAACGTTTCGATGGCGTTTATAATAATGTGATTTATTTATTCAGACTCCAATCATTATTTAATTCATTTAGCCTACTAAAATATATTTACTAAACGCAATATATATCTATTTTTGTTTGAAACAGGTTTCCGCAGATTATTGGTGCTTAGTTAACATACATACTTTTGTTCGAATAATTTAATATCCAGTTAATTTATAGATATATCTGTTATATGTCAGTAAATATATTTTATTTTTGAAATTCACTTTACAATGAACACGCCAACATGTTAAAGCTGTTTAAGCGTGAAGATGGTTTCTCCAAATTCAATCGATTACTAAAATTGTAAATGGAATTCATTATTAAATATGTCATTATTATATTTCTAATTGTAATGTAAACAAGTTCCGAATATAAATGTGTATTTTACGGCGAATATCAAAACATAATCTGTAAACCATATTTACTGTGAGCTAACTAAGGGTTTCGTATATATGTGTATGCTATTTAATTCAGTCTTAAATGCATTTTATAATATATATATACTTGTATTACTATACCTGTAAAACACAAAATCAATATTATTTCAAACCGTCACAAGTCTGTTCTTGTAGGTACTTGAGTGAGACGCAAATAAAGGAAAAACATTTTCCATACAAGATGTGTCTTTTTAATTTATCAATCGTGAAGGATATTTTGTTGATATACATATAATATATTGTATTTAGTGTAAGGTGTAGTGAAAATATCAAAATATACGCTATATATGTAGCTCTTGTAAAACATTGCATGACACTTTGTATTTGCTTTTGAAATAATTTTTATAATATACAATGACAATGTTATCCTAATGGCGATTGTAGCTAAGTGTGATGTGCTATATACATATTCATAATAATATATTGAACAGAAAATACATTCATTCATATACGAATAAAATATTAAACACAAATGTATTGAATATCTATACATATGTTGTATTATATATATACAGATGACGCATATTATGGACATATTTCATATAAAAAGAACATTATGAAATGATTATATACCAGTACCTATATATACTCAAGTACTGCTTATGAAAGGAATTGTGAATTTGTTATATAATTTCTACAATTATGAAAGTTATAAATAAATTAAAACTTGACAGCATTTTGTCAGAAATCATCTCTTATTTATTATATTCCTGAATGGTAATAAACTCTAATTTATTTTACTTTATACATAAACCGTCCTTATAAACATGATCAATCGATAAATGCAATTATATAAATATATGTCGCAACACCTCTGTCTGACTCCCCTCAAACGGATAGTAATACATATTTGCTAGTAATATAAAATATAGAATTTGTTACAAGTATACTACATTTTTCCGATATATCCTTTAGTATACAATACATTCTAAAGTAAAAAGAAGTCGCAAACTCTCTAAGGGTATAAATATATATATTATGCATATCGGATTATCGTTTTCTAATTTTTGTCTTCATATATATTTATGTTGAACACCTGTTTTAGATTGTTAATTTTCAGGTTGACAAAGCTGTAGTGAAACATCCCTGTATATATTTTTTAAATATATTTGTATTCATTAAGCTAGTTTGAAACGTTTTAGATTTTGAATATATTTTTTATGCATTTGCGTAAAATCTATTAATCTATGAAAAGTTTTATTGATATTAGCTGACAAAATTATTGAGGTGAATCGTTGTGGATGTTCATTATTTATATGTATTGTATTTTAAAAGCGTAATCTCTAGAACAAGCTAAATACAAGTGCATAATGTTATTGAACGAAAACAAAACACACAGAAAACTGTCTTTTTTTTAATCGTATATATATTCTGCATATGAAACATTCATTTAATCAACTATTAATTAAAACGTATCAGAGAGATGTTGGATTATCTATATATATACCATAGAGATAGATTTAATAGACTTTAAGTAAAAAGTAAAACAAAGTCTATTTCTATGATATCTATATTATAAAGGTGGATTTCTGTTTGTCTGTTTGTTTGTTTGTTTGTTTGTTTGTTTGTTAGCGAAAAGCTCAAAAACTACTGGGCCGATTTCAACATAATTTACATTTTTGAAAAGCTCTAATATCAGAATAAAATAGTTTCTA
>JAYRBW010143034.1:0-14933 GCA_036023295.1 Invenusta paracnida | reverse complement strand
TCCCCTCCTACTATCCAGAGAAAGCGATAACAGTCCTCTTCGGGACTACCATCTAAGGATTGATGATATATTGCAGTATGACACACTGGTAAAAATTATTCGGAAAATTTAATTCAAATAGTGTACAAAATATGCATGTCCCTGATTAAAATTATGTTAAACTGTACATGTCTTAACATAAAATTATCTGGAATGTATTAATTTAACAGAAAAGGATATTGATTTGTCATTAAAAAACAAGTTGCACGAAGAAGAAAGTGAAAAACGAGTAGCACATAAATTCGGTAGAATTATCTTTTACTGAACTATATCTCTTATATAATATATACAAAAAATGAAGGCCTAGAAAATCAGAAAATAATAGGAGCAGGGAAGGCAGAGGCTAACCTATCTGGGGAGCCTCAGCAAATGAATGGCTGCACAAATTCCCAATAAAGAAAGCAAAAAAGTATCAGAACAAGAGATGATGAAAACATCAAGAGACGGGAAGCTGTGGAGAGCCATGGTCGCCTACGTTCTCACTGGATATGGTACTAAGGGAAAAGAGAGATTATATTCAGAAAATTTTAAACTATGATTAGTTTTTAGACACACTTAAGAATATTAATTTCAGGCCTGCGATTGACCAATAACAAAATTTGAGGAATATTTTCACATTTTTGAGGAATGTAAAATTTATTTCATACAAAAAAGGCAGGGTAACAATGTACATATATATATACATAACTTAGATACTTGGATATATGTATGTATGCATTCCAGAAACCTAGCCAGAGGGGCCGCAGCTTCCCCTCGGACTTACAAAAATATTAATGTATGAATTTTGAGAAACATTCATTTTTTATATTAAGTGTTAAAAAATATATCTAGACCCAAACAAATTGCCTTAAGATTACTGGAAAAATTTAAGCCTTGATAAGGTATACTGTATATGGCATGCGAGTATATATTACCAAGTGCAAGTAAAACACATGGTCAAATTTGAGGAATTTCAAGATTTTTTGTCAAATTTCAGTTTTTTAAGGATTTTGAAGAAACATCTGAAATTTGAGGAACAATCACAGGCCTGTAATTTGGGAAATTTAGTCACATGATCTTAATCTTTTCCCAGCATCTTGAATATGATTCATGAGAATAAAGATTATAAGGTATATTTGAAATAATGTAAAACAATGTCGTGGACTACATTTCTAGTTTATAATCCAACCTGAAGAATAGCGGGAAGTCGTCGAATTTCCATAAACAGAGCGGCACAAGTGATTCGATCGACTGTATCGAGAGTGGAGTGAATCAGATTGACCAAACTGTCCGAGGTCCGTTCGAGGTGGCTAATGAGAGCGGCAAGTTGTGTTGAGATCACCGATCGATAGTGGAATGCTGCCTTCCTGTAGTGGATTGGGAGTACATAATACACATGGATGCTAACAAAAATGAAAGTAAAACATGTTAAAAGCAGGAATATATTTAAATTATATTTGCTTTTTTAAGCATGAGAATTAATACCATTCTATTCGTTAAAAATGCCATATATAATGACACGTATGTTTCTTTACAAAATCATCCAAAACAATTGTTTACCTAAATGGCCAAATATAAAAAATCATGCCTGTCTACGTTATATTATATTGCTCAGAATTTTGTGAAAATTCATATTTTTGATAAAACTATAAATTTATTTATATTTTTAAATTTACATATTGTACATCATTTGAATTCCCCCTTGTATGTTCATTCAAAACATATTTCAGACACTTAAACTATATTATATAGTTTCTCTCAAAGAATACTTATGAGAAAATAGTAAAATGTTAATGTATCATTTTGTGACTGTTCGCGTAATACAAGAATTACATATTTTTCACGGATAGGTTATAGTAGCAATTCATTAAGCATAACAAACCTTTGTGCTTAAATGTTGATGATTTTCAGGAGTAGCTCCCGTACTAATATAAATATGCCAAAATTTCTATTAAAGGACGGCAGGCAGATAAACTAGGTAATAAGGTATGTACTGTTTTTATGTTAGTAACACTAATATTAAACCAAATAGCACTAAAAAACAACATTATTTTTGTATCCTACGCAACGAAAAATGTCATCTAGCTAAAATTGCTCATTAAATGGTATAATATTTCCCTCAATGTTAAATAAACGTTATCAATTCCAATAAAATATTGTACAATTTTAAACGGAATATTAAACTATACACTAAACCATAAAAATGGAATCCCGAAATATACAAGAATAAAAAAAGATTGTTTTAACATTGAATAATTTATTATACAATATATACAGTTATAAAATCAATAATGTACATATAATTAGTATCTCTTATATCCCCCATTCGCAATGCTGTAAAGTTCGAACCCGTCGTGTCTCACTGTCCGCCAAATCATGGATTACATTAATAGGCAAGTCTTCATTCCTCCAAAAAAAGTTACGAAGTTCATTTAATGTGCTAGGATTTCTCTTTGACCCACGATTTTTTAAGATATCCCATAAGTGTTCGATCGGGTTCATATCAGGAAATTGACTAGGCCACCTGATTGTCCTAATCCCTGCATTCCTCTTGAATTCATCGACAACTCGATTTCTGTGAGGAGTTACCCGAGTAGCATTATCGTATATTAGCTGCTAATTGTCATTTAGTCCAAAAGTTTGGTCAGCAAACGGAAGGTGGTTATGTAGAATATATCTATAAACATCTGCATTAACACGGTTACAAGCAATTAATTCAGTCTTCCCAAGATAATTAATACTAGCCCAAACCATAATACTCCCTTCTCCAGATGATAAGGTTTCAACAACATTTTCTTTTACCAATTCTTGTCGGGGTTCTCGCCAAACACGCATCTTGTTATCTGTTTTTACTAACTTGAAACGACTCTCATCTGTCCAGATAACTCTTCGCCACTGAATTTTTCGCCAATGAGTATGTGCCACAGCCCATCGCATATACAAGCAGCAATATGTACTGGTGTAAGTTTTGGTCTTTTTCTAGGTATTCTTCGATTAAGATTTACTGCAGCTAAACGGCGTCGTACAGTTTGCACTGATGATGGATTTTGATTTTCAGAAACTTGGTGTGCAAAACTGTTGAAGGCATTCATCGATTCAGTTGAGAAGTTCGAACCTGTTTGGATGGAGGTACATCGTGAACGGCCATTTCCTCTCCTATGTGCAGTAAAACCATGCGCTTCGTACTTCTGTATAATCTTTGAAACTGTCCCTTTTTCATTGTTAAATTCTCTTCCAATTACAGACAAACTCGCTTCAGCTTTACGCATCCCCACCATTTGGTTCCTATTAGCATCTGAAATATGAGCAGGCATATTAGAACTACTATACTATGCGTGTGCTGTTACAATTTATGTATGGGTGTTATTCTATTTCTATGATACATACACACACACACACACACACACAGGTATACTGATGTACATATACAAGTATGTGCTTATATTTAACTACATACTGAACAACATTCACTTGCGCAATACAATTCAGAACTCTGATAGCTGTAATTAATCAATACTTATTAGGGTTTCCATTTTTTGGTCTATTGTATATATCTTATTAATAATAAAATGCAAACGACTTGCTTGTTGCAAAATATACATTACTTTTGTATCAATTTTATTTAAATATATGTGTTTACATACTTAAATATTAATTTTGAATTTTTTATCTCAATAGAATTTCAAAATCATATTTATACTAGACAATCACATAATACATTTTAATAACAAGACAAAATGAAATATTATATAATATAATGACACTATTTTTAACGCAAAAATTTCGTTGCGTATGATATATGGACAGCCACAAAAGTCCCTTTCGCAATAATATTTTACAAAATATGAGGATCTGGCTGTGACAAAAATAATGGCAAAATATATAATAAATACGTACAACAGAAATAACTGATAAAACGAAAACAAAGGTTTAGTAAATGCTTATTCGAAAACGGACCTATATGATTTCTATTTTTTTTTCAACTTTCTGTAATTTTATAGTTCTAAGATTTCTAGTTTTATTTTTAATTTTGCAAGCAAGCTGAAACTAATAAGAATTGCACTTTTATTATTATTTACATAATTTTGTAACTAGTACAATTTAGCCTGTTATGATTAATAAGACTGATTAGCTTAGCTCTTACGAATTAACAGTAATTTATATCAATTACCAAAAAGCTAATCAAAAAGATATAAACCAACTATTTCAATATTTTATCCATACCTCTGACTTCGATGTCAATGCTCTTTACTTAGAAGGATCATTCTTGTTGAGGCAGTGTGATTATTTTTGGTATTTATTCTTCCCGCTTTTCTACCTTCAGCTCCCAAATCTTTATTTGCTTTTTAGAATATATTTTAAGTATTCTATATTTTATTTAAAGCTTCTGTGTCATTTATCTTGTAAAATAGATATATTTTTGGACAATTCGTCATGCTTTTCTCATACTTACGTTTGAATATTTTATAATAACAGTAATAATATTAAATGTATAAATGAGGAAATCAAATGTACAAATAAAAATCGTGTAACATATATTTGAAACTAATGAACGCACATAATCGTGTAGGTATAAGGTTCTAACTTTATATACATTTGTTTCTTGACATTTATAAAACCTGTAGTTGTCAATAAAACAAAGGAAATAAGCCTCACATTCTGTTTAATTATTTCTTAAACAGAAGTATTAATATGACTAATATAATTTACCAATAACATGGTCTAGTTGATTCGGACACAAAGTATAGTTAATAAGGATAGTAGTCTACCTTATAAGATATTGTTATTGATACCTTGTATTAGTATTGGATATTATCAAACCTTTCTTCAAGTGCTGCTTCATTGATTTGATCAAGAAAAGTTTTCATAAGCCCGGTTATTTCCATGCTTTCTTTGTAATGTGCACCAAATTTTGTGCGTGTTGCTGATTCCGACAAAGTTTTCTTCAAATTGAAAAAAAAATATATATATACAAATCCTCATTGAATAGAAATTTGGCCTGCACGTGAAACCTAAATTGTAATACACATATTCAAATTACAGATATTGTACACATACATTTCACATAATAAATACACATATTTAAAAAATACCTGAAAAATCTTTTCGAAGTTTGTAAATTCAAACATTCGAGATTGCCAACCTTCCGCAAAATCACATTTAGCTGAAAATAAAAAGATAAATTAAAACAAAACATTAACATCATCAATGCTTTAAAATTTATGTATAATTAAAAAGTTGATTTTCATTAGGTAATGGAATATTAAATTTAAAAGTAACAAAAAATAGAACAAACATTATAATAATTTATTCTTTGTAAAATGCATATACATTATACTTATGATTAAAACATAGCTTTGAAAATACAATTTGCAAGACAATCCAGGAAAACCAAGAATATAGTAGAAACATTTAGCAATTAGCAATGATAAAACACTTCCTTAGGATAATGCATGATTTTACTTTCAACTAAAACCTTACTCTTTCCGCAGCAAATAATATATTATTTGGAAGATTTTGAGATTGTTAGCTCTCGTCACCTGGGCACATCCAAATAACATTTACTATATATATAATTTTCTACCGGAAAATTTAAGTAGCTTGGTAAACCTGCTGTTTTAGAGTGATTTGTTATAGTACCCGAATGAAGTTTAATATCTATTTTTTGATAACTTTGATTACATTTACTATCTTTAAAATGTCTTTATTGAATGCTTAATAAATGAATATAAGATAATTATGCATAGCGTTCGATTTTAGCTTAAAATTTATTACATTATAAAGTATATCGTAATACCCATAATAAAATGACAAACAAAAAAACCTATAATATTATATTTAGTAGGTTTGAGTTAGGTTTTTGAATATATTTCTAGTGAGCTGTCCGACATCTCGTAGGCAAGATAGGATACGTACTATAGGACTGCACTCTCCTAACACAGCTATCGAGGGGGTTGGCCCAAGAGGCAATGAGGCTGGCTTACATGGTGAGCAGTTATTATCTCCCGATGGCCTGTTGCGTGACAGAAGGACCTCCCTGGCTGACACGAAGAAGATTCGACCTTCTGCCTCAGCTCGTGAGCAAACGTTTAATTCATCGGCAAGAAAGTTTATACATCGTCCAACATGTTGATCACGGACCTTTATATAAACACATATTATTATTGTAATCTTAATTACATCTTTTAGGTTTTAAAGTAAAAATAATTACTGTACCAATAACTGAACTAATAGAAAATAAATACGCTTATAAAGAGGCTTTGACATATTTTATAAATCATATAAATAATATAACCATATATTAGTCCTTAAATTTTATTTTGTTTTGTCACTAAAAAAGGTTATAAGTACACATATAGCAAATAACTTAATGTGTTTTAACTCAGGATATATGTCGTATATACAAAAGCATGTAATATAAACAAACAGCGTTAATTAAAAATAGTAACAATTAAGGTGATAAATATATTTGAAATAGAAACTTATACAATTAAGAATGAAAGAGTTTTAAATATTATGCCACTGCCAGAAATAATATGTACACAACTTCAATTATAGTAATACGAACATTTATTTTTTGCTTATGTCGAAAAAGTTTTCAAACAAAAGACAAAAATACGAACATTTCTTCAATGTCAATATATTAAATAGTGGTCTACGTCAATCTCCCCTCTTGTTAGTGAAATAATTGCAATTATAAATCATGAACTGGTAGAACTATAATGTGATTTTTTATAAATTAAGGTACATTTATAGTTAATTTAAAGCAGCAAGCAGCAGTATCTGGCTGACAACTGTCAATACCAATGAATAGGTTAAGGCATAAAATTTAACATTATTTTCAGCTTACATACTCTAGTTTCGACACAAAAATATTTCATTAAATTTTATTCCAATTTGTTGAAAAGTGTTGCTGAATATTATTGTTTGTTCATCTACATATATGTATAATCAATACATGTTATCAATTTAAATTAAAATCTTCAGTATTCATTTGAATTTTATAAAATAATCTAAACGAATCTACAACAACAAAAAATAATAAAAATAATTTATAAAACAAAGTTATTTTACCTGATCAACCATCGCTTCATTAACAGAAACATCCCAGCGATTGTTAAGAATGAAAATATTTGGCTTCGACAGTTTCTGGCTCACCTTGTGAAAAAATTTCTTTTCCTATAAAAAAATGGAAGTATTTAAATGAATACATATTCCTAAAACCTATTAATTATTTATAAATTGAATAAAATCTGAAGATAACAATAATCAACTCAAATGCGAGTTGTTATAAAAACGTAACGTAATCGATGATTATAGTAACTCTTCTAAAAACTTTTTTACAGTATTGTAGTATGTAGACTAACCGCCTGCATTAGTGTTGATTCCCCATTGGCAACCATAACGAAGACATCGGCGTCCAGACAAAATTTATCGATCCAGGCGTCCATATCTGAATCGATATCAATCCCCGGCGTGTCGAGAAGGACCACACCATCCCGAAGAAGAGCACACTGGTCGTTGGGCCAGGCTATCCGGACGAGTGAGTCACAGGGCAGACTGGCATCGCTCAGCGCGCTTGCTACTTGCCACATTGAGTTGAGGTTAACACTCCTAGGGGCAGGTAATTGGTCGCTACCACTACCCTCAGTCCCGGTTTCTTTAGGACTACTATCACTGATAGTGGGGTGGCCATCTTCAATGAATTGTCCATGGGAGATATTACTGCCCTCTACCTGAAGGAAGCAGTTGGTCGTATGCCCGAGTCCAGTGGGCAGCACATGACCTCCCATCAGAGCGTTAACCACGGTGCTCTTACCATTAGAGGTTCTGTCATTATGTCGGGTAACGGACGATGCAAGTAGAATTTGCACAATTAGCTTTTTGTAAAAATATCTTAACGAGTAGATGTGTCAAATATGGTGTACATTGAAGCATTCTATATAATATACAGCGCCATTAATAATTGAAATAGTTCGTATACTTTTAAATGTTTAATAAATAATGCATAATATTTATAGTTAATTAAGTATTGAGATAATAAACGAAATTCATACTAGGCACAACAGTATTCAACAAAATATTCAAATATGGTTTCAAAGAATTCAAACAAAAAATAAACTATACAAATAATTGCTGATAAAAAAGGTGAATGATTCAAATAAAAAAAAAGCGTGGAATAATTGAACTTACTTCCCCTCAATTATCTGTAGCCAGTCAGCTATTGTTCAATCAGCTTAATTATAGGTACCTACTTTTAATCTTTGACAGAACAGATTCTTTTTAGAAAACAAATCAAATAAATTAAAATGCTAAATGAAGGAGTACATTATTTTAGTGAATATGCCAATAATGAAATGTAATTTTAAACTTTATTTAAACTTAATTAAAATACATATTTAAAACAGCACACAATTATACAAAGTTTTTATAACGAAACTAACTTTTTTTAAATCCAGAACGAAATGTTACAACAAATCGTATAAGTACACATTCTTAAAAATAACCTAGAATGTACTCGTTTAAATAACAAGTAGTTTAAAAGAAGTTCCGAATGAGAGAATCTATACTTTGTCCTCAATTACACTGGTGAGAAAGTTTAAGCAGTTTAAAAGATGTTCCGAAGGAGTGAACCTATATATTTGACCTCAATTTCATTTATGTGACATTTTATCGAGATATGACATATACATCAAACTGGATAAATACGCAGACTGGGAAAGATTAACCTTTTAACGACAGTGTTCTGAAGCAAAAATATTTACCTGCACAATCACAATATGCATAAAGTGTAAATTTTAGAGAGATTGGCATAATTTCAATTTCAATTAATTATTTTCAAAGATATAAATACATCGAACTTAAATGTAAAGTCAATTGTAACGCGATTAAAAAATATTCTAGTTCTAGCTCCTTATAGTTTCGACAATATATATTCAAAACCAAGGTAGAAAATAAACTTCAGCTGTGGAATGTAGATATAGGTACGTTAGGGATAAGCAAAGTGAGGAAATAAGAAAGTCGTTTCTCTAAATCTATCCAGATTACCTAAATGGCAGGAATGCTATCTCCCAACTTCTAAGTATACAGCAGTATTGATATATGTACATAATATGTACAGCAGATAAACTGTACTTTTCAAGCGGATGTGGTAGGAATTATAGACAGACCCAAGACATTGGAGTGCAGTGTACGTGATTTCCTCTACAACTAATAATAGATATTGTACGAGTAAATTTGGGGTGCATTCTACATCCATGCATATCGTAATATAAAGTGAAGAGAATATATTTTATAAAACATTATATTGTGATTTTATATACAGTTAGATACTTAAATTTTTGTAAAATAACGTTTTAAAACTTAATACGCATGGTAATAACTTAACTATACCTACTGTGGAAAAATTTCATTAAATAACAATTTGCACGCTTTATTATTGAATATTGATTAGTGTCCATACTTTTGCAATTAAACAATTTAATAGATAGGTAATCAAAACATTTATTAGTACTACTTCATTGTTCCCAATTTATGCAACAGTTAATGATCAAAGGACTTTACTTAATTATATCTATTAATATTGCATATTATATTATATTGCAGTATTTAGCAAAATAAGAAGTGAAATATATAGGGTATACATACTGCCAATATTATAATTAAAAATTACTACTTATATTACAAGTAGTAACAAGATAATTACATAAATAGGCGAATTATTAATAATAAAAAAACACAATACTAATGAAACGATGCATAGCATGTTAAAATTATTAAAAAGTAGCGTTTAACACTAACCTGCCAAAAAAGGCACACTTCATGCTATTTCTTTCTATTATTAATTGAATAGCCAAAACTTTGTCAAGACTGTCAATCATGTCTTCTCGAATTTCTTTTCCAATCAAATCAACGAATCGTGGTTCTAGAAATTGTAAGTGGTAAGATATACTTGTGAACAGCAGAATAAAACATAAAAGTATAAATAGTTAATTAATGCTAATAAACTCACCAGATTGAATGTTATTATCAATGAAGGATAGGCAGTCTTCAATATACACACCCAAGTCCATGAACACTTTAGTGAGAACTTTCTTAACCTCAAGAAAGCGATGAAGGTGGGGGTGGGACTGCATACTGCCACCGAGTCGTTTAAGTTCTAGTTTACATTCTCCGGGCATTACAGGTAGGTGGGAGGGCGTTCACTTGTATAGAAAAGAAATTGGTGCAGACTAATTGTAAATAAATCATTTGTAAATCTAATTAAATGTATAGAACTTTACTCCTTAAACTATTACAAGTAGGCGCCAAGGGGAAGATAAAAATAAAAAACAAAATATTTGCAAATAAATTCATATATGAAGGATATTTAAATTTAAGAATAAAAATGCCCAAAAATAAGTAAAATTACCTTTTTCTGAAACTTGATGACCTTTATTTTGTAAATAAATATATTAGTATTCAACAAAATACATTTTAAAATTATATCTATACATTTTAACTTTATACTTTCTGGGAGCGACTAGAGTTTCAACCAAGACTAAATCTCAGACTTTTTAGATTTTTAAAAAGTATTGCCTTAAATGCAGATAAAATATCTTAAGCATCCGAAGATAGTACAAATATCTATTTTCAATAATAAACATCTATGTTAAGTCCAAAGAAAACAAAAAAATAGATGCACCTATTCTTTAATAAGATCGATAAAATATATTGTAACAATTACTATATAAAACACTATACATTTTTCAAATATTAACATTTAGAATATGCTCTACACATAAAATCTAGTATTGAAACAAAAACAAAATCGAAAGCATTACTGGCAGGAGATTACACAGAAATTAATTTTTTGTTTGGTTCATAGTATAGCTCCGGTTTAAATTAATGATGGTACAATTTATGACAAAATGTTATTATTTTATTAATTGTATAAGACATGAGTAGAGAATTAGTGAAAACACATACACATCTGACATATTTTCAATAGAACATTACATAATGATATATATATTTTTCTAACAATAAAAATTGAAGCATAACTTGGTACATTTTTTCTAATAATAAAGCAATGACTATTATATTCATGTAACTGTATTTTTGTGCAGAAAGAGTTAATATTAAATATATGCTTTCATTGCCCTTAAAAATTCAATGAGGCATTTACATTCAGGTGTCAGAAATTACAGATAAATCTTCCATTCAATAATATTATTAAAAAAAATTAACTCTGACTATTTGAAATCAGCATTTACTGATATTTTACTACATTTTATTGTAGTAAAAAGTACTATATTGACAAAGTGTCATCTAATTATTTTTTAAATAATCAAACTTTTATTTAATCTGCAATTCTGAGTGCTGACATTTTACCTTTTATATATATGTTTAATAATTATTATGAATTATCACTTTATAAGTGGCCCATGCAGAAATTATTGTTGCATTTATCTTTATTGTGAATTATCACTATGTAAAGGAACCTTTCTCACAATTTTGTTTGTATTTAGAATAAGTAATCAATATGTAAAGATATTGGCTTCAAATAGGAGTACACTTATTTACTATGAATTATCACAATACAATGGGACCTCTACTCAAAAGTCCAATATGCCTACAGGTTACTATGTCACATTTGAAAATTTATTTGTCTGTTGATACCTTGAAAAATAACTCTAATTAAAACAAAATTTACATACAAAAATAATCTTCAGAATTCAAAAATTTCAGATATAGCTTTAGTTTTTAATTTGGTTTACCAGATTAAAAGTTAAAGATTTAGAAATGATCACTGTTGGACATTTTTTAAATGGATTGTTGTTATATAGGGTTTGTGATTTTTTTGGTATTACTATTGGTATTGACACCCCAATCTGATGAATTTTTAGAGTCTATCAGCATGTTTATTAACAACTTAAGTACTCACCTATCCTTCATAGGAACGTTAAATTTGAAGTGATGTGTAAGTCAAATCAGAAGACATAAACTTATTGAAGACTTGAGGAACTATAAGATAACAATTTGCTGTTTACAAGAAACAAAATCTCAGCAAGAAAAGTAATTGATGCAGAAGAATAGGTAAATCATTCATTTTCTATAAACAGCCATCAAACATCATGGCATGAGATTTACTTACCATAATAAAATCAAACCCTTCATATATAGATGCTGGAAGATCACAGAAATAATATGTATTTTACAACTAAAAGTTCAACAATGGACCATATCCATCATCAATGTGAATGCACAAGAGATATGTATTCTGGTGATGGCCCCTATGGTGAAGACTTTGTCATACCAGAATGGGACATTACAAGAACACTGGAAGTGCAAGGTGCATTGTATTAGGAGCCTGAAGAAATACCATCAACTAAGGTGTGAAAGAAGAAGGTACAAGAGACAACCAACTGGTCCAAAGAAGCTGACATCACGTTTTCTGGCTACCCACGAGATTGAAATAGAGAAAAAGTCAATGCATTGGAAGATTGACTTGCAAGCCTCTCAAAACTTCATTTGTTTCTCCAATTTTTTATGAAGACGTGCTGAATTTCACATGCACACAAAGTGAACTATATGTGCATCAAAATAATCACCTGGACTTCAGATTACTTGTCTTCCAAACCAAGTGCTTTTTGGCTTTTTATGGGATACCACCATATTCCAAGGGAGGATATGTACTTTGAAAATGCTGAGGATGCTGGAATACCACTTGTTTAAACATCATTGAGCCACAAACAATACAGGAATATCAAGCAAAATATCCACTTAGCAGATAACACACAATTAATAATTTTTGGACAAAATGTACAAACTTTGACAATATTATGAGATTCTGAACAGCAAATTTCACCAGTTTGGAGTAATTGAAACTGCTCTATCAATTGATGAACAAATGGTTCCACATTTTGGAAGGCATAGTGCCAAAATGTTCCTGAGAGGCAAGCCAGTTTGATTCAGATTCAAGTTGTGATGCCTTTGCAGTTCAACTTTTTTTTTTATATCAATGCATCCCATATTAAGGCAAATGGGCTTATTTTGATTTGAGTTTGGGCTTGGCATGAGTGTTGCAAAAGAACTTTTGAACATCATTACATGGCCTAAGGAGCACTGTGTATATTATGACAATTTCTTTAGCTCACCCATATTGATGATGTCTCTAAAAAATAATGGTTTCTTTGCCACTGGAACTGTCAGAGGATCGTTTGAACAAATGCACATTGATGCAAAGCAAATAAATTTTAAAGATGGAGAGTGGTACCTATGATAAGGCATTTGATGAAGAGAAACAAATTCTTTTTATGAAATGAAATGATAACTTGGTTGTGTGTCTTGCAAGCAATTTTGAAGGAGTTGCTCCATTACACAAGGAAAAAAATTTCTCACAAAAGGAGAAACAAGGAAATTTTGGTTACTACTTTTCTAATTCAATTTTATAGCAAAAACATGGGTGGAGTGAATCTTCCTGTAACTTCGTTTTGAAATACTGTATTCATGTCAAGAGCAAGAAATGGTTGTGGCCACTGTTTGTCAACCTTATTGACTCTGCTGTAGTCAATGCATGGCAACTTAATTGTATTTTATGCAGAGAATCTGATCTTCTTAGTTTTTGTCAAAAGGTTGCCATTGGCCTTCTGAAGACACTCATGCCTTTTGGCCAAACCTATGCCATCAAAGTCACCAGTCTTGCAATAAATTAGTCAACCACACAATCACCAGCCAAAGGTGAAAAGTGCCTTAGATGTTGTATGTGTAAGTCCCTAACCATGTTCATCTGCATCCAGTGCAATGTGGATATCAACATCAAATACTTTTCTGCTTATATATTTAAACTGGAGGGAGATAAAACAATGTATTTATTGTTGTACTAAAAAACTATTTTCATGTAATTGTGGTTTTAGTCATTAGTGTCATCATTGTAAGTGTTTAGTCATTCTTGCTATATATATATATTGTGACTTTAAAAAAACACTACATGCCATGTAGGATAATTTAGATAAAGCAATAATGCATTTTGTAATATTTTGTCCATTCCTGATATGAATGGTATTGTTTCTATTCAATAAAAAACTATATTAAAACTAAATATATTTTTGTTTTTAAATTTTCAGTTTCCACTCATGTAGCATTAATGCAATTTTGTATCTGTTAATTTGATAATTATGTTTTGATTTTTTTGAGAATATTTCAAATTATGTATATTTTGTCATGTGTTTAAATATGCATTATTTTTAAATGATAGTTATATGACCAGTGGTAAATGGTTTAATATTAATAAAATGAACATGAAATATTTCATTCTTTTTAGTATTTCACTGAAATATGAATATCATACCAACATTTAATGTTGTCTTTATACATTTCGTGTGGCTTGGATGTATAATTGATAGTGCCTCTCTAAATAATATATTAAAAACCTAAATAATAACAATTATTATGAAAGATATATATATATATATATTAATTAAACTGCAAATGAATAGAGGAATTTATACCTAATCTTTAGATCTACTATGCCTGGTAAAATATAAAATAGAATGACAAATGGATGATCAATTTTAACCCAGAAAAATGCAAAATTCTATCTAGAGTAGCTTTAAAAAATTAATCCTTGATGAAAGGTAAAATACTCAAGATGGTAAAATATGTTAAATACATGATCTTGGGAGTCATAATTAGTCATAATCTAAACTGTAAGAATTATATTAATAAGGTCACAAAACACTAGTCTGACCAACTATCAAGTATGCAAGCATTATATGGTCATGGAGATCTTTCTAAAGCAAAACTCAAGAAACAACTGGAAGCTGCAGTGCTTCCACTGCAAATTTTCACTATTTTCGCGCAGTCTTTTATAACATGTATACATTCTGGGTGAGTTCGAAATAGTACGTTGTGTAGACATAGATTGGTGAACA
>JAYRBW010143023.1:0-14934 GCA_036023295.1 Invenusta paracnida | reverse complement strand
TGTTTGGTTGTTCTTTAATACCAAATAAGTGTGTGGTGCACATTTCTGTTACGTAATTTTCCTTCCCCAATGTTGGTTAATACCAAAGTGAGAAAAATCGTAGAAAAAATTGGGGAATTCTCCATTCCCTGTTTATGAATACCACCCCAGGAATCATTTCTATATTAGTTAATTAAGTTCCAGCCGTGTGGCAATCTTAAATTAAGTTGTGTAAAATGATAAATACAAGTGTTTGCATTCTGTGATCAATAAGAAAAATAACTTATTTTACAATGATTATAATCTTTAATTAATCTACATTAATGTTGTCATTTCATTGAGTTAACGTTCTTATCTTCATTTCAGTAAATGTTTAATTAGATTTACTAAGCGATATATGTATATAGAACTAAATATAAATGCCTCATTCATTTTCATTATAAATTAGTGCAACTTATAATTTTACTTAATTAATACACGGTCTATGAAACCTAATATATGCGTTTCCCCCATAAATGTTCAGTTATATAAGAAAGCTACATTCGTGAAACTTTGAGTAAAGTACTTAAAAGCATACATTATGAACTCAAAATACAGCAGTTGCTTCGTATATTTACAGTCAATTCTGCCCTGTTCATATAATACTCAGCAAATGACCCTATTCTTGTGTATATTCAGTCTATTTAAACGATAGAAAACGGCATTATATTATCTATCTACCTATACACATATTAAAGGCTTAACAGGAGACAAGCTGTAGTAATTCTAACATAATTATCAAAGACGCTATATTAATATGAGCCCTTGGGGATTTTATTTCGTAATAAAAAGAGAAGTTGGTACTACTCCGGAGATTCTCACTGAGTTACTTTTAAGGCGCATAAAAACACATTTCCGCATAATTGTCTGGCGTTTAATTAAAAGTTGAGCTTAATGAGAACACAATGGGTGTTCTAGTTCTAGTATATACCTTATCCTTTTTTGCTAATAATTCATTACTAATCTGAAAAGGCACATAGGGGCGGAGAAAGTGACTGGGGGACCAATGGTTTCCTGCGCAGAATATGGACCCATCTCTTACATACCTCTCGGCTTGATGCGAGGCAGTCTCATTCTTAGAATAACAGAGGAACTTAATATTAATACCTATCTATAGTAATAATTGTAGCAGCATTAGTAGGCACCGTGGTATGGTTGTACGTTTTTTTTATAGGGAAAAGTGTCAGTCTATGAAATTGGATTAGTCATGCATGGATTATATACTATACTCGACAACACATACCTACATAATGTAAATTTGGTCATAGTCATAGAATCGGCAAGGAAAATGGAAATGACAAATCTAACCTTTATATCGGATGTAATTTTAGATGTATCAATTGTAGAGGTACTGATGCTTCTTAGACTGTGCTAGGTATGGTATGGTATGGTCGTCAAAGAATACTTTTTGGGAAATATAGGGAGAGAAGGTTTTAGTAGAAGGTTTAGAACGCATGCGTCACACTAATCTCCAGTCTTCCTGAAGGTGAATAAAAGGGAATAGGGAGGGGTTAATATGTCAGATTAAAAGAATTTGATAACATGTCCTGTGTTCGTTGTGACATCATGGTTATGTAGAAACCTGTTATTTGAGTGATGTTAATGTGGAGTCATCAGTGTTGCTTATATTATATATATGTACATAGTTAGTTGATTTACATGTAGATGGAGATAAAGCTGGATTAATAATATAATATGCCTAAGATTAAATGTATCAATTCTATCTAGATATTAAAGTTTTATTTGTTAAATTAATATATGGGACAGTTGATTAATAATTTATAATAGACTATAATGATCTTTACCTTTATATTTGCGATTAAATAAATAATTAATAAGTATTCTTGATTATTGATCTAAAAATACAAAATTAATTGAAGACAGCAAATTGTAATGTTAAACACCATTATATTATCAAATAAGACAAAAATAAAACGCTATTGCCCCCCATCAGGCAAAAATAATACCACGTACCACCATTTCTACACAAGGAGGATTATACTATAATTTGCAACAAGTCTGTCCTATTATTACAAGCAATTTGCACCCCATCACTCTCTCTCTCTCTCTCTCTCTCTCTCTCTCTCTCTCTCTTGTCATTTCATCTCATTTCAGGTTCATCAATTCTGGCCCTTGGTCACGATCCAGTGCTCCCCAGATCTCCGCTTCTTTCTCTGCTCCATCTACACTCCCATCTGCATGGAGAACTACCACAAGCCCCTGCCACCTTGCCGAGCCGTGTGTCAGCGCGCTCGTTCGGGATGCGCGCCCCTCATGCAGAAGTACGGCTTTCAGTGGCCTCAGCGCATGAACTGCGACCAGTTCCCAGAATTCGGTAACCCCGACGGCGTCCTCTGTATGGATCGCAACATGACCAAGTCCTCCGCCTCGCCTACATCGAGTGCTGGTAAACCGCCAGCTCCGCCTCCTGGCAATGCAAACCCCGGCCATAACAATGCCGGGAACAACAAGAACAACAACAAGAAATTGCCGAGTGGCGCAGAAGGCGGTGGTGTTCGCTATGGTGGTAACAAAGCGGGAGAGGGCAGCAAGGAAGGTGGAGTCTCGGAGAAGGATGGGGATGAGAGAATGGCCACGTTGTCCCCCCAGACTGCGAGTAAGATGGGATTGGGCTGGAGGGAGGGGATCACGTGTGACTGCTCTTGTCGTGCACCGCTGATACCGCTGCTCAAGGCGGGGAAGACACCAAACTTTGAGGTGGGTTGCTAGGTGGTTGCTAGGTGGTTGCTAGGTTAATAATATGCACTGTAACTTGGTAATAAGGTAAATTACAGCTTCTGCATCGTTTCTAGAATGCCAAAATACATACGTAATGATGAAGTTTTTACAGGGCTCAATATTCCAGTAAATTTGAATTTCAAAGAGTATGACCAAGAATTTAGACTTTTTATAACTTTATGTTTTGCATAGATTTACAAATTGTGCCCCTATAGAAGTAAATTTATACGAAACAAATCATTTCTTCTGCATTTGAGTAGCTATTTTAAACTGACCTAATTTCTTACAAAATATTTACATTTCTGTTGAACATTAATTTGGCATATACTGTTAATATCTATCAAGCAGTCCATTGTTCAATCTAGGAACGTTCGGAAAATTAAATTATATCATCTCGTGTTACATTATTTTCCAAATTATTAATTCAACTATAAACAGTGACAAGTAAGGTTAATCACAATGTCAGAAGTAATCAAGTCAAAACGGTATGCATCCCACATTTGACAGAAAAATTCAAAGAAACACTAAGAAAAAAGCCGTAATTATTATTGCTGTATGAATAGAAGATTTAAAAGTTACTATTACAAAACTAGGCGAATACTAACA
Organism: Invenusta paracnida; assembly: GCA_036023295.1. NCBI lineage: Eukaryota > Metazoa > Platyhelminthes > Proseriata > Coelogynoporidae > Invenusta > Invenusta paracnida. The sequence continues at coordinate 11,571 of JAYRBW010143023.1, read as the reverse complement.
AAGCGTCTTTTCATTGCTTTTCAACCGTAATGCACTGTAAAATTAAATAATAATTCCATAGTAGTGGGTAGCCTAAACTATGTTTATTAAAAGTCAAATAAAATACTGTCACGGCCAAGTTACTCAGTTTACTAATAGTTCATATATTCTTTCTCTGGGGTTCGATCAATACTATACTTCTGGCTCCTAAAATGCTTGTAATTTAAAAAGTCTGAAACTTTTCCTTATTGACCTATTTTCTTAACCTTCTTCCGTTTCCCAGGTAACCACTGGAGGCGTGGCCAACTGCTCCCTGCCCTGTCACTCGCCCTACTTTCCCCGAGCAGATCGGTCATTCGCCAGCTTCTGGCTCGGACTCTGGGCCGTACTCTGTTTGTTATCCACCTTAGCAACCGTTGCTACGTTTCTTGTGGATACCGGGCGGTTCAAGTACCCTGAGCGACCAATCATATTCCTCAGTGGTTGCTACCTCATGGTCAGCATTGGCTACGTAATTCGGCTCATTGTGGGACATGAGGTGAGTTGCACTAAACGATTAGAGAATGTATAGTTGGGATTGATACGAAGTAGAGAGATATTGTAACTGTAGCGGACTAAATATATAGTAGTAGAAGGAAACTATTGATTGGTTGATCGAACATTCTGATGTATTGAATTTACAAAATTAACTTAATTAATTTTTCATCATAATGAGGCTTAGAGACAAATTGGTTAGATATTATTTCTTTGCCTCAAATTGCACAATTTCAGTTGTATTTTATAAGCAAATTTGACAATTTGCCTTTCAACGAAATAATAAAAAGTAATATAATTTATGCAGATTTTATGAATAATTAGTTAGAAACTGTCTACTAACATATCTTTTACTTATTGTCATTAATTTCTATATTACCACAAAATTGGAACTACATATATTAGTTTCCTCCTCTTCTAGAGCAGGCCTTCAACTAAGTGCAATATTTCTTATAACCAAGTCATTATAAGAGGGAACATCCATCTTAGCCCTTTCTTTATTCCTTCACTCTCCAGAGCCTGGCTTGCGAGACAGGAGGCGCCGTAGGGGACCAGCTTCGCATTCGCTACCAGTCCTCGGGCCCCGCTCACTGTGCCATCGTCTTCTTGCTCCTCTACTTCTTTGGAATGGCTTCGAGCGTCTGGTGGCTTCTGCTCACTGTCACCTGGTTCCTGGCTGCGGGACTCAAGTGGGGATCTGAGGCCATCGCGAAGTATTCGCACGTAAGTTTCTCAGAATACCAAAAATTGCCCAAACCGAAATGCAGAAAACCGTCACAAAGCGGTAGCGAAGTACAGTGCCAATGCATCGTCAACCAAATAAGCTTTTCACTTGGTACTCGCTGCACGAAATTCTCGTCAGATTTCGGAGGAAGAATAGACATTTATTCACAGAATTAGTCGATCCATTAAACAATTACTAAAGCTCTGATTTCATTTATGATGGATTTTGGCTTTGAGTAAGTATTCTATGCAATATTTGTATTTATATAGTGTCTCATTACTATAGTAACAACATTTTAGGGAATGTAATTCATGAGTTCAGTTAGCATTCGAGAAAGCTGCAAAACCTTTATTTGTTACTAGGCATATTATGCGTCGACAGCTAGGAATGCAAAAATATATTTCAGTTTTATAAAATTCTATTCCTACGTTCTTACATCTGTTGAGATAAAACTTCTGTAAATGGAATACAATTCAGTAAGAATATTTATACTTGTAAACATGTTAAATATATTCCTGTTTTTTTGTTTATTACAGGGGTTTTGCTACATTTTAGTTTGACCATTGTTTATAAGACAGTTATGTTGATTTCTAGTAATTAAACAGAACTTTTGGAAAGAAAGCTCTATTATTTCGTTTACTACAAAGCAAAAGCAAGATAGATTATCTTAAAATTAAAACGTAATATTTGGATGAAATGTGGCTATAAATACGTTAACAGTGATTAATTATATTAATTATATGATTTGTTGAATACATTTGTCGGAAAACGAATATTATCGTCAAACTTTGTCACCATATAATATGTAGCTACTTTGAATCTGAAAAATTGAACCATACAACTGATTATTTAGATCATTATGGCTTTTAAGGTTTCCATTATACGCTTTAGTTTTTTCCCGACCGTTTCATTCGAATAATAAATACTCTATTCATGGCTTTCAGGTGTTAAAAATATTTCCACATTCCGTTACATATGAACAGCTATACAGACAACTTTGATTTCATACGTTATGTTTGAGATTCACGAGATAAGTCAGTCGCTACAATATTTGATATTTATTTGTAATCAGGTGTACCACTTTCTGGCCTGGTTCCTCCCGGGAGCAAAGACCATTTTGGTCCTCACCATGTCGGCAGTGGACGGAGATCCTGTGTCTGGATTGTGCTACGTGGGGAACACCAGTACTTTCCATCTTGTTGTCTTCGTCTTGTCTCCTCTCCTAGTCTATCTTGTTATTGGGACGCTATTCCTGCTAAGGTGAGTGTGTTGTGACATAAGTTGTCACCATCTTTCAGTTTCAATTGTACATTCTAAAGCAGAATTCTAATTTATCTCGGTTCTCTACTTTTCTCCCCTTATACTAGCGGGTTCGTGGCACTCTTCCGCATTCGCTCCGTCATCAAACTCCAGGTGGGAGTGAAGACAGACAAACTTGAGAAGCTCATGATCCGTATCGGCATTTTCTCCGTCCTCTACACCGTCCCAGCAACCATCGTCCTCTCCTGTCTCATCTACGAGCTCCATCAGCGACCCCGATGGCAAGCCGGTGTTGCCTGCAGGTGTCACGACAGCACAGGCCGGCCCGTAGCACCGCCAAGACCCGAGTATGCCCTCTTCATGCTCAAGTACTTCATGTGCCTCGTGGTTGGCATCACCACTGGCTTCTGGATCTGGTCGGGCAAGACCCTCGCATCCTGGCGCCGATTCTTCCACCGATTCGGGTGCTGCCTACGTTGCTGCAGAGGCGGTGTTAACGGCGGGGACGGTGCTGTCACCGGAGGAGAGGCCTACCCGCATCAAGCTGGAATTGTTGGCCTGGCAGGACTGTCCTCTCCAGGTAGTGACAATGTCAAGTACATGCCAACTCCGGGCTCGCATCACCACCAACAACCGCCTACGTATCCGGGGTCCGCATCCTATCCACGTCGCTATCCCGCCCCCTCGACCAGTACAACTACGGTCACACCCTCGTCCTTGCGTGGACCTCTGTCTGCGGCCCATCTCAACAACAACAACGGGACCAATGTCAGCGGCACTACAGGTTTACTGAGTGGTGGAGATTCCCTGAGCGGTTATTGTCAGGTGGATGGCAGCGTAATGGCAAAGTTCCTGCCCACCTCAAATTTCCATTCAACGACATCGCGGCTGTAACAATTTTCTAGCCTTGATAATTACAAAAATGTCAGATTATGTCTTTATCCTCTCTTCATATCCCCAATTCTCTCTCTACCAGAATGTAAAGATTCATCTGTAGTTGAGCACAATGTATATAAATTGTCGTTAGTTGTCCTAAGTCGTCTATAAACCGTAGTTTTCATGTTTGACATCTGACAATCATATAATCAAACATATCTGAACCTTTCTCCTACTATAAACCGTAGCTTTCATGTTTGACGTCTGACAATCATATAATCAAACATATCTGAACCTTTCTCCTACTTGCATTGTAGGTAAACTTAAAAAAATCGAATTATTTATTAGATTTTAATTTACAAACCGGTTCATCTTACACTACTGATATCTATATTTGGATTACAAAATCATATTATATTAATTGATGGTGAGGGGATTTGAGTCAAAATGACAACAAATTATACTGCTATACCTGTTCGAATTAACTGTACATACATTTGTAGATGTACATATCTTGTTTTCACACTATTCACTGTGCAACCAATTATATACCAACCTAATACATACTGTTTACTAAATCCTTAACGCATTTAACAAACTCCAATTCTTCTTCAATCTTCTGTAGTAAAATCTTATTTTAAACATTAAAATGATATCTATCAATGTTACTGCAAACACCATACTGAATACCATTTTGTCGGCCAGAACTCTCCAAATATTAAACTATAAATCTGTAGGAGACTTGTTGGCGATCTTTTTCTCTCTTTAATAGCCTGATAGCATTTTCTTTCTAAATATATTTTAATTATATCAGGCTCAATTCAGAGCTAGACCAGCAGCAGTGCATAAAGCACATCGATTATGAATGCACCATGTAGATTCCTCTTCAAATTATCTTGAATTGGAACAAGCAATAATTATGCATAATTGCTTTCTCTATATATTGTATTGTATAAGATCTCCGTGTTAGTTTCCACTGACTTCAAGTTTTTAAATGGCCGATGGGGGGTCAATGACTCAATTTGAGTGAATGATCTGTACGTCACACACACACCCAATTGTGTCTGCATCTATTGTGTGTGTGTGGTACGTACCTATTATTCCTAGGTATGGTTTGTGTTTTACAGAACTATAGGCGGAGTCTTATTTAGCAGATGAAATACTCTTTCCTTTCGTAGGTATTCTATATATATTATGGTCCTTGCCATATGTCCATCATCTTTTAATATTCCTTTTCACATTCAGCCTTCAATTCTTTCTATCATTTTTCCGACCTCTTTATTTTCTACTTTCACACTTTATTTTGTATCACAATAAGCATATACACGTGCCGAAACACTTCTTATACCCAACTTTTTGATCTCAGGCCGCTTGCAAGAGTTTAAATGTCGATTAGTGCAGAGCTGTTATTCTATTTATCGTAATATCGTTGTATTGTATAAACCTATCATCACTTTCAATTTCTTGTAAATTTGTTATCTATATAAAGATTCTTAGCTCCAATAATTCTTTGGAATTTGTAAATATATGTACCTACGTATTTATCATTACAGTCGTTGTAGATTACATCTATCTTTACCCGAATACTTGCATCTTAATGTAAAATGCTTTACGCCAAATGTTCATTGTTGGTGGAGAAATGTTCTTAGCCGACCGGCCACTCAAATACTACTTCCAAAGAGGTATTTGTCGCATTCTAGACTTATTTTCAACAAATCCGCCTCTCAAAGTATCACTTTTGATAGTTTTTATGCAGTTTAACAATTTTAACGGGCATTTAATACACGATGTAAAATTATATTCTTGAAGTTCAACAAAACAAAATCTAAAACGCCTTGTATACCTGCCTACTAACTTATTCATACATCAAGGAAGTATATATAACACAGTTCTAAGACTGTATTTTTCTTTGTAAAAAGAAACATACTATATATATAATATGTATTTGTTTTTCAACTGCTTTATAAATAGTCATGGCGGATAAAGGCCATTGATTATAGAGTTACAGTATAACTTCTAACATGTACACCAAAGAAATGCATGTACGAAACAGACAACATCTTTTTTATTTGTTCTTGTTAATTTTCTTTAGTTACTTTGTTAAGGGCATTCTTTTACAACTTTTGTTTTACTTGAAATCTTTGTCCACGCCTGTTACTTCTCTTATATACCTATACATCTACCCTACGATTGTATGCTACTATACTTTACAATAATACCTAGACTACATACCTCATTTTTTGTTTAGTTTTTGACCATCAAAATTGTTGGAAATATTTACTGATTGTACTTATATGCAAATGCACAAACTGTGAATATAGAAGTTGGGGTGTTTTACTTCCTGGTTAGTTTACCTACAATGTACTGCGTTAGTAGAGGAATTATTTTATTGTTTCAAACCTTATTTTTATTTTAACGACATGACATATTCTTTATAACATACAAATTCATTTCTGTATTTACGAAACATACTTACATGTAGCGAAGTTTACTATACATATCCACAAAGACGAGTTTACTTTTGTCGCAATAAAACTGCTTTTTATCTAAAAAATGTCGATAAATTTGTCAATTTATCTTCAAATAGAACGTCATATTATATCCTCCATTTTGACTCTAACTTTTTCTTTCTTCTTTGCCTTTGACAATAAATTCATTAAGAATTAAATTACAAATAAACTTGTAAAACTCCTTACTCTTAAATAAAAAAGAATTGTATATGTATAAACACATGATGACGCGAATAATCATTTTAGTATATCTGAAATGGTTTTTAATCAAATTAAACTAAGTGCAATATAAGATATTTTGAGCAAGCAAATATTTGGACCGATATATATATATGACTAAATTAATGCGTAATCCAATCGTTTAGATCTAACCACATCTTTCACAAACTAAAGTGTGACTTTAAGTTATATCATATTTATAAAACTTATTTGTATACATTTTTGTTTTTCTTATTTGTCAGGTCAAAACATGTAAATATTCAATAGCTCTTTGATTTTACTTCTCCCGATTTCTTCAAATTACTTTTATAATATGTAACTATTCATACTTATTAGCGATTACTACATATATATAAAATATAAAACGTGTCAACATTAAAAGGCACATGACTGTAGATATATTAACTATCTTTGTACTAACTTCTTTACTTAGCTTATGTGACCTTCCTTGAAACATTCGTAACGATATATTTCATTATTTATTGCCTTACTTTTGTAAATATATATCGCAATGAATTAATCGTATAATATTTTCAAACACGGTTTACTGAGCAGTTAACGAAGAAAATTGTACCAATTTTCAGAAGCCTATAACAGCAACTTTGGCCAAGCTTCGTTTTCAGCTAATAATCTGCTGGAAGTAGTATATTTAAGTAGTACATCGCACTGTGTTAGAATCTTACCTCTTTCTTATTTTCTTTCTTTGATACCAGTTACAAGTCGAATTCCGACAAATTCATCAACACACGCACACATATACAACGACATATTTATAAAAGACTTAAATGTACTTGTAATGATTCTAAGTATAAATCTCATCTTTCTTCAAAAATAATTGTCCTTATATTCTTGTTCTTTTGGTTATCAAAATGTATATTATATTTGGGTATTGTTTGAATTTTACGTACAAACATAGTTTGCATATACACGGTTTTGTAGTAAATATTTAAATAAAAGTAAGTAAATAAGGTTAGGTATTATGTATGCCCGTGATTGTATAGTTCAATGTGATCATCATGATCTTTAAAAGAATTTAAACATTACATTTTCCAGAAAATCTTTAAATAAAATATTGTTAACTAATAAATGTAAAGGAATATGTAATATATCATTTAACAATTTACATGTTTATGTCAAGTTTACATGTTTATATCATGTTTTTCTATGATAACATTGAAGAAGACTGTTTGACTTATAAGACATATATAATTTAGACAAATTTAGATATATCAGTATATCAGTATGTATTCACATCGATATAGAAACGCAGCAAAACCCGTACAATTAATTTTACTCAGAGACATTATTTGTACGTAAACTGAGCAATTACAAATAATCAAATGAACTTGTTAAGCAACATTAATAAGATACACTATTAGTTCTAGTTCAGCAACAGCAAATAACAGATAACATTCTTATTTTATAACGCTATACGAAGCCGTTTAGGGTGCAGTGTATAAACTTTTTATACTTTTATTTAGTTATCGTTTATTTTAACACTTACGATATTAAAATAGTTTGATAAAGCTGTCTACCCAAGTGTGCGCAATAGCTAAAAAGGAATATGTTTGAGTCTTTAAAGATGAAAATCAATTGGCACATATTCTTTTATCTTTATACAATCTTAGATGTAAACTTGATATTCCAAATTAGAAGGATGTTGTATTGAAGTTTTACTGAAAGATCTTCAAGACAAAATTAATCAATAGTGCTATGTTTAAAGCGACGATAACAATTATTTTAGCGCTGTTAATATAATGTACTGGATAAAATTAATATATAGAATATTAATACTAGCTATAGGATGAACTAAAAATTAATGATACAGATAATATTACTAAATTGTCGTTCTACAATATAGAGTATAATTCAAAAAATTATAAATTTCCTGTTAAACACTGCGACATAGCAGTGCTTGAAATTAATGATTAAACAACTGGCTTTATTTATATCAACTGGATTCATAATGTGCATTCAAATTATAATCAACTTCTTGCAAACTAAGCTTGTGTCCTGAATTAGCCGTCATTGTTTTACATGATTCGACTTCTAACATGAGGTCCATGTAGATAGACAGTAGCCAGATGGCTAAGACACCCAGAGATTACTGAGAGCGAGGTTCCAGAATTTAATTGATTTCTAAGTTTGATTTGCTTAAACGCCGGGATCAATAAAAGCGTCGAAGACAGATCAAACATAGACAACTGAGATTAGAGTGTTTAAATCACATATTTTGTCTGAACAAATGTCGATAATGTCATATCAAATACGTCGACGATCGTTAAAATGTCGACATGTTAGAAAATGTTAATTTAATCATAATTCAATGTTTAATTTTAATTTAACACAATTAAGCTATCCAATTACGAATAAATTTATTTCAAATGAAGCACTTAAGCTATAAGTTTACACATAATTCAGATTAATATTGAGCAAAACGAACTATTTTACACTTCTAGTAAATACATGTAGTGGTGCTGTTGACGCATCTCGTCGTCTTGTCAACATTTGATCCGAGAAATATATGCGATTTCAAAATTCAAACAATTCCGTTAGTATTTGAATCGACGTTAATGCCTTTGCTCCTCCGTCCGTTGATATTCGATCAGAAAACACACAATAGACAAAATGAAGTAATATGTTAAGTAATTATTTATGTTCACTTCTATATCCATGAAGTTATTTTCAGTGACTTATACAAAGAATTTGTCAATTTATAGGTATACATATAGGTAGATAATGATTTAGATTATATTTACATGCATATAGAAATAAGAGAAATTCTGATTAACTAGCAAAAAAACAATCTTTGATGATATACGGCATAACTTCATCCATTTTAGAAATATAACTTAAATCGTAAATGAAGTACACACGCTTGTGTAAATGGAATTTGTTAAAATTGTTTTTTTCCAACGTTTGCCCGCTCGTTTTTGAGGTAGGCATACTCACATATATCTAACTACTCAATCGATGCTTTAAGCCTCAAACACAAAGCATTCCAATTAAAATTAACGAGTTGTATAATTGTGTATAAAATGTAAACACATCACACAAGCATATTTTACGTAAACATCACATTATAAATACGTTCATATGTAGTTTTCTTTAAGATCTAAGATATATAGGTATTGCAAAAAACTTAAAATATATTTTGTTATATATTCACAGACATTGAACAATTTTATCGGGAAAGATAATCCACCTGATATGAAAGAATGTTTCCAGCACCAAAATATAGACCACAATAATAGACACAAGATGAATACAAGTATGTTAAAAATATGTGTACAAATAAATTGAGAACATCTGGACGTGTGTTTGAAAAGCCAACATTTTCATCTCGAAAAAATACACTATTAGAAATTACTTTTCCTTGATTTTGGAAACCTGTGTGACCATTTTATGCATTATGATAATTCCTAATTAAGATGAAGCATAAATGTTTCTTAAATTAAGGAAAATTACTGTGTTCTAGAATTGTATTTTGTTGATATGGAATAATGCAGTTCTTATAAAACATTTAAATGTTTTAAAATAAAATTGAGAATGAACAGATACAGTGATATTAATTCTGATTATATTTAAATCTTTGCCTAATTGTTCTGTCTCCTAATACTTTTATTCTTTTTCTCACATGTTTTTTTTTATATGCTTATTTCTTGCCATCTCTTGTTAACATAGTTTAATTTGCTTTCCCATTTTGTGCTAATTCGCGTTCTTTCAAAAATGATTTGAATATAGTACATTACTTTATTATTATTATAATATTACTTTGAAACATAAAAGAATAAATTAATTAACTTATGATGTAATATATCGTATTGCATAATGCCACTTTTACTTAATATGATGTTTGTAAGATATTATGCAAATACATTTTGTAAGTATTTATAACGCAAGTAAAAGATTTAATGATACTTAGTTGATGTCCTAAAATGAGTACATTCACCATTATAACTTCAAGGTATGGGGTCATTTTATTAACATTGTTACCCTCATTTACCTCAGTTACTATGACTAGTGAAAAAGATGTAACAAACGATTCATTAAAAAGTGGTAATTATAATATACCATAAGGAGTGGAAGTATACAATTTAATAAACATTAACCATATACAGTATACATGTTCGTAGATATATATTATCAATTTATTAATTAACACAATAGATCCGCAACAATCAGAATAGTTATACATATACATAACTAGAATTTTAACCAAATATATATAACCATTTCTCATTAGTGTTACTCATAGCTGAAAAAGGTTAAATGTGCTCTTAAGTTCCGAACGACCCACCCAAAACACGTATTCATATATTAATATATTATGTACTTCTGTTAATGTAATCAGTAATTGAAATAGGTCTTCTTGAATGAAGAAACAATTACTGATGGATGGAAGATGTAATGAAAGCGTGGAATACAGAAGCAACCGGAAGGAAATATTATTTCTGAGTCCTTTCATTAAACGATTCATAATTCATTCGCGAACTTAAGACTAATATTACTGTCCCTCAGACCATCTGATTGCACTTCTTATAAATATATACCTACTATTGTACCATATCTCGGTAGAGGGATAGTTAAAAATGTGTTGATGAACTTACTACTGAAGAGTATAAATCTAGATTACATACCAAGTATAAACGTTTTAAAATAATGCACACTTTAGCATAGATTGAATAATATTCGTTTTCAATAAATATGCAATATAAGCGTATAGAAAAGTAGATGAGAACGATTTTATATGTTTTAAGAAAAACTTAAATCGTCTTATTCGATATATTGATAAAAACTAAATGATTAGGAACAAACTTAAACATAACACTTAAACCTTACAAGTAGTAAGAACGATATTCCTCACCCATAACCCGTATCTAAACAACGCCCGTACTATATATATGAACTGTTATTTAAAATTAACTCATATAGAAGTGAACATTGACAGGTTCAGCCTTAATTAATATATCTTAATTATTCAGCGGCAAACCATTATAGTCATGCGAGAATCAAAAGTAATTGACAAATAGACTTACCATTTATTTTTATTGAACATTATGAAAATTTCTGAAATATAACAAATAAACAGCGCAAAATGCCAATTCTAAATTAGGTGATAATTTCCAGTGTTCTCCTCGTGTTTACTTCCAGATGATGCTGTTAAGACGCTAACAAAAAAAACCATGCTCATCGTCAAGACAAACTTATATAAATTATCTATATATATATACTTTAGTTAACTTTAGTAGCATAACAATAGTATAATAGAACTAAAATAGATATTTAGGGAATTTGCAGTTTTGTAAAACTCCAAACAGACTCCACCAGCATCTCAGCTATGATTAAAAATATATACCATGGTTCATAGTAGTATCTATATTGTCACCTTATAGTAGTATCTATATTGTCACCTTATAGTAGTATCTATATTGTCACCTTATAGTAGTATCTATATTGTCACCTTAT
>JAYRBW010143022.1:0-36953 GCA_036023295.1 Invenusta paracnida | reverse complement strand
CACTCGTTTGTCACTTGTTGGCTATTGGCAATTCTATATATGTGTAGTATATTTTGAATGTAAAATACGCATTTAATTACGGATCACACTGAACTGGAAAAAACATTATTATGACCAATCCAATGATTGACACAATACGACAGCGCTGTAACCAGAAGTACGTTGAATGCGAGTATCGAACCACCGACCTACGGGTTTGTAGGCCAGTGCGTTACCCACTATGCTGCGCTTTTCTTTGTACTAAACTGTTAGCGCTGTCGTGTTGTGTCAACCATTGGGTTGGTCATAATAATGTTGTTCCAGTTCAATAAAGATTACTCATATATATATTCCCGGTAGCTGTGGTTAGAACACTAAAATCTAAACAAGTCTACCTTATGTAAATATATATTTTGTCTTACTTTTAAGCTCATAATTTAATGTTTCGTAATATTTTATGCTTTTGAAAAAGTTATTTGTAACAACGAGTTGTTCATATACTAAAATTATTCCAATAACGAATCCCTCATTTGTTCTACTTACGTAGATATTTATAATTTATAATTAATACTTTACTTCGTTTTAATTATCCTACAGCCAAATTTTCAAAGCTACTTTTCATTTTAACTTTCATTCATTTAACTTTGGTACTAAATTTGTCGGGGAATTTTATATCAGTTTTAAATGCGATAATAAATAAATTAATGAAACAAAATTATGTGATTCCTGTAGCATTGTAGATAGAACAAATAAACAGTGGAGCATTAGGATAACGGCTGCTTATTATTAGGCTGTTGTCAGCGAAATATAAAGCTTTTTATTATACTTTTCGTTAAATGTAGAAGCACAAGGCTCCACTGTTTATTTAAATCATTTAATGCCATTTCTTTATCTTTTAGTTTCTTTGCTAACAGGGGAATAGAAGTCGTTTTGGCTGCTGTCATCAGAGAAACCTTAATCTTTTAGATAGAGCCATTTGGACTTCTATCTTGAGTATTCATGCAAATTTTATAACATCTGTATGCTTTTAATGACACAAGTAATCGATTGTTCTTTTGTGATAACAAATATTAAGCTGCTTATTTGTATAAGTGACTAGGATATAGATTACATAATATACTCGTACATATATATAGATATATAGATTGTTTATATTAAAAGGTATATAAATGAAAATATAATGTTATACGTAGAGTACATTTTAGGTGAAGGAAAATTTCTTTGTCGAGAAAATTCTTTTAAAGATATTAATTAAATTGGTACATTTATAAATGAAGATCAAAAATAATTTATGTAAAGATAGAAAGATTGAAGTTAATAAATGAACTGAACATATAATATATTCAACAAAAAGTGAACATAATCCTGTTTGATATTTTAGAGTTTCACAAAAGCAGGGAATGTAGCAAACAATATATATGTAATTAAATAAAATAAGATAGAAAATCTACCTCTAATAATACTACTTGTAATGCCCTATTTCATTGTGTTCAACAAAAACCATTCAATATACAGGTTTAGCAATATAGTCAAGGTTTAGTCAATATAGCTTTATATTTAATTCAGCCCATCTGATATTTAAATGTAATAGTTACGATTTTCGCCTCATTATAAAATTTACTTTTGCTAAGTAAACAGTCCTGATATTTCAAAAATAGTTATTGGTTTATTTCTGTAAATAATCATATATATCCAAATTCTTAATTAATTATATCTTCTCATTATTTTCATTTGAAATGCCCAATTTTTTCCCTTCATATTTGTTGCTTATAACCTCAGTATATTGCTAGATTATTTTAATTCATTATTCTACTTTATTGATTATTAATTTCGTTGTCATTACTATGTATAGTTATTAGTTCCAAATTTTATAATTTCTTTGTCTTCAAATCATGGGCTATGTACATCATATTCATATTTTGTTTACTATCTATAAATGCTACAACTATAAATTCTAATTATTGCATAGCATTGTATGTATGTGCAGTGAGGTCTATGTAGACCAAAAGCATCTCTTAAACAATTATCCCCATTTTGTGGAACTTGTTATTTTCTTTTCTCTGAACTAAATATTAGTCATTTTATTACGAAATACAAACAATAAAAATGAGCAGAATTCGAATACATAAAAAGAACTATAAAATTGAAAATAAACTTAACTTCTTAACTATAAAGATTGATATACATGTATAGATTTTATTTTATGGAAAGAAAATAACAGAATAGAACGGATTCGTTAATTTTTAATGTCGTCGACGTTCTGATATCTTAACAAAATCTAAAAAGGTTGTTAATGATTGTGATCAGAGAGCGATCATTGTGTCTTTCGACTATCTATCAAACCTCCCTCAGTATGTGATATTTCTTATTTGACATATCTATTTTGGTATCTATCCTTCTCCCCAACCTTTTTGTCTTTGTATCCTAATAAATTTTTAATATTCAAAAAATTCTAAACTAAATTTGAATAAAAAGATATCCTAAAAATTGACATTACATTAATAAAATATAATTAGCCATTGCGTTTATTATGGTCTCTAAGCTATCACCAGAAAAATCCATTTTCAAATCAGTTGATTTAGAAAATTTCATGAATTCAGGTTATCTAACCATGTATATTTTATTTTTCAATAAAGCAAACAGATCAAACAACCAAACTGATGAAGTGAATGATAAACCTTTGAAAGGGTGTATTTTTATATAATATAATGTAACAGATGATTGAAAACAGATCTAACTACGGTTTAGTACGCTCAGATTAGGTATGCAAATATTTCGTATTACTATAAGACAAACCTAAATAATTTGGTTTTAAACATTTGAAAATCATAATTAATGGATAAATAAATATAAATTTAAGCTTAATTAATTAAGTTTCAATGGTCTTTTTCTTAATTTAACTAAAACAAAACTTTTATTAAGGGTATAATTAATAAGGGGGTACTTCAATAAGTTCGTGCAATATATATGAAAGTGATACATATTTGTAAAGCATAGAAGCATCAAAGATATTGGAGAAAAATATTTCATGTTTGTATTTCAATGTACAGCTTCAGCATTTGAATTTTAAAAATTGAAGTCAATAGTGTGATAAAATATAACAAAAAACGTCTAAATGTGTAATTTATTCAGATTGAAAAAATTTTAAAGGTATAGTTACAGGTTGATTAAATACGTTAATACTAACAAATTTCATATTTACAACGTTTCAAAGTACTTTCCACTACAGTCAATGCATTTCTGTGCACTGGAACCATTTTGGGAATGTCCAATCTTCGTCAGAAATTGAGCTCAATTCGAGCATATAGCAATCACTGCATCTTCCTGATTTTCAAACTTTGTTCTTCTGAAAACTTTCTTGACTTAAGGAAAGATGTAAAAATTGCAGAGCACCAGGTCAGTGCAGTACGGAGGGTGGGTCATCAGCTGAACATCGTGGTCGTTAAGCCAAAGCATTGTCTCTTGAGCTCTGTGGGCAGAGACATTGTCGCGTGTATAATCAGTGGAGCTTGAGATGACGGTTGGTTTCTGCGGTCAAAACATTTGGGAAACATTTTGTTGTATACCAGTTAGCCGTCACAGTTCGCTATGTATCTACTGGAACATTAGTGAGACGACCTTGACGTGTAGCAAAGGTGGCTACCATCTGCTTGGCTGCACATCGACCTCGAACATACTTCGAGGGAGGGGTTGTGCCAACTATTTCCACTGAGAGGATTACTGCTTACTTTCTGGGTCATGGTAGTACACCCATGTCTCATCCCCGCAGTAATAACACTTACTATTGCCCGGGGATTTCCATTTCGGTACCTTCTAATGACGGTGCGGCATTATAGTACTCGGTTGTCCATTTGTTCTTGGGTGAGTAAGTGAGGAACCCATCGTGCTGTGACCTTCCTCAACTTCAATCTTGAGAAAAGAATTTCGTAGATTCTGTCAACTGATAGGTATATCACTCATGCTAGCCATCGTTTCACAATGCTCATTCGTGCATCTTCGTCCAACAAATTCGCTACAGCATTGTTGCCAAAAGCCGAACTAGACGCTCTGTATCATCCATGGACTTCCGGCCAACACGAAACTAGGAATACCATTTGTAGACTGTTCGTTCTGCAGGGCAAGCTTATCTGAGTTCAACTGATAACCTGTGCAAACATTCAGCAGGTTTAAACCAAATTATAGTCGTAAAAATTAATAGTACGAATGTTCATTTGTCAAATTCATGATGAAATAATGACAATTAACTCTCGCAGTTTCCAATTAAACAGTATCAATTTTTTAAATTTCATTCTGAAGCGGTACAATGAAATAGAGACTTCACATTTTCTACAATATGTAGATGTTTCTATGCTTTATAAGTGTGTATTGATTTCTTATGTAGTACAATGCTTTCATATAGATTGCACGAACTTATTGATGCCCGTAAAACATATTATTCAATATCTACGATTATAACTAAAAAGAATGTATCTCTATAGATTATCTAATCCTCCTTGTTTTTCAGGCTACTCATGTCCTCTTATCTCTCTATTCTATCTCGTTTGCTCACTTCGTTGTGCTTGGCGCTGGTGATCCCTGGCCTCTCTCGTTGCTCGTACTTGTCCACTTTCCCCTGAAGTCGCATCACCTCTCCCAACGTCTGTTCGCGTCGTTTGTTCATGTCAAACACGAAGGGAAACAACTTGAGGAATCTGTGTACATCAACAAGATCTTTGTACTTGTATGTAGGTACATATATATATATATATACCTATATTATACACAATGTATAGACACAATATTGTGAGCATTAATTTTAATAAATAAAGGAATAAGAAGTATTAAAAAGTATCTAATATATTCAGAAGGCTTTCATACATATTATATATTTCAATAAAATGTTCTCATTGTGAACTATTGGAATTTGATAGTTTTATATTTTATGGAAACTGCTGAATTTCGAAGCTGGTTTTATTACTCCATAAAACTTAAGTCACTCATATTATTAATAATAGTTAATCCAATTTGCTGATTTATACAGTTGTCCATTAATTAATGTTTAAATTGTAGTATAATTGTTTTCTGTGTATTCAATGTAATTAATATTAAAATCGGTAACAGCTCACAATGAGGTGGAAATTTTGAGATAAATTTACGTACTATAAATGAAAGCCAATCAAGAGAGTATCAATAGTTCCAATTTTTGATCGAAGTAATAACATATTTTTGATGTCATTTTATGCATATATATTCGTAAAAAGGTATAAAATTATTCTTGATGAAGGACTATCCTCCCCATTTAAAACAGTGAAAGACAGTATGGTATTTTCAATGCACACAAAAGGCGGGGTTTCAAGCATATAAATAGTTTTCATCATTTATATCTGGTTATTTGTTCCTAAAATGTGGCACCGCTTGATTCTTGTTTTTGAGGTATGAAAATTGGCGGTTATGTTTTAAAGGCCTTTATCAAAGAAAAAGAAAATGTGTAATTGAAAAACACCGGGGATTTTAACCACTGTGTATAAAAATATGAAAATTTTATAATATTCCATATCTTTAACAAATATATCTTTAAGCGTTGATCAAATAATATATATATAATAAAAATGTCAAATTTCAATTTGCATAATATTTTAATTACGTTATAGATTTATAAAATATAACTGAGTTTTGGGGGAAAAAATTATAAGACTATGTACATATAATTTTGTTTTCCTTTTAAAACTTTATTAATCTATAATAAAATATTAAGCAAATTGAAATTCGACATTTGTATTATATTATTTAATCATGGCTTAAAATTATACTTAAAGGAATATAGAATAATATATGCATTATATTATTATATGAATACTTATTATTATATTAACGTATGTATTATATTAGATATTCAATAGGAGATATTGCTTTGATAAAATGTCTTTCAAAAACAATTGTTGTTAGACAAAAGGATATCAGAAAATACATAAACAACAGAGAAATCTGTTTTGCTGTTGTACTCCGACCAAAAGAACAAATAATGATAACATACTACACGCACAACGTAATGACATTATGCTCAGAGTTTTAAAAGAAATTATGATGCTTACATATATAATTTGCAACAATCGCTTTTGTAAGTTATAAACTTTTCAAATGGATATTAAACAATTGCAAACCACTACTAGTTATGCAATATGATATTTGATCGTCGTATTCTATATTTGTAAAATATGTCAACTTTCGTCTTTTGATAATATTTAACGGTTTGTTAGATAAAATATATAATACAATATCAAAATATCATACAATAAAATAAAATATAAACTCTTAAATGTGTTGTAATTAAAAATGGGAAATGTTATAACATAACATATTTATTACAAAAGTATGACATATTCTCATTATACCGATATAACATATAAGAAAGTATAAAATATCACAGTACGCAAGTAACTATGTACATGGTTTATAGCATATAAAGTAATTAAACATAGAGCTTCGAATCTTAATGATTCTGTGTGCAGTTGTATACTATACAATTGAGCTACCCGGAAGCTTTTTCAAAATAATGTTTAAAAAACTGACAGCAGAAAGACGGTTAATGTAGTAATATAATATCAAACAGTTTTAGATATTCAGACAATAAATTATATTTTACAGACAACATTCATATATTAAAATTGGGTAAATAAATATTTTTACGCTTAGAATTAATTTAATAACAATATTAATATTACTTTTACGTAAAATGTATTCAAATAAAATAATTTCCTATCTACAATAATCTACAGCGCGATGCATATGAAATCAATAAAAGTCAAAACTTTATATTTAATTACCTTATGGTTTTTAGTATATATACAAAATTATATGCGAGTGCTATAGTTAATGCTTAATAAAATCTCAAAAATATAAATTAATATGTGTAATATAAAATCACATAAAATATAAAAATTAAATTACTACTTTATATATTTAAAAATAATAATTAGAAACCAAGTAAGTGTGTGAAATATAGTAAGAGTTAGAATTAGACGTAATAAATTATAAATTGTAAATAATAGAGGCAAACCACGTTAAGAAAAAAATATTGTTCACTAAATAAGGACAAAAATAAAATTAATGAAGCAAGAAAATGTTGTTTTATATTACACAAGAAAATAAAAGCAACAGAAAAATGAATAGAACCACAATCTTCTTTATAAATTTTAAATAAGCTATACGTGTATAAGCAAACAAATAACGAAAAAACATAAAATAAAGCAATTTCATAATTGTATGTTTGTATTGATACATATACGAGATTCTAGATTAGAATATAATGATAAATATAATACTTTCTTGAATATAATATATTTAGTAAAAGGAATTTCGATAATATTTATAAACTGCACATGTCCAAACAGTTATATGTATAACATTTATATACATACGCCTGTAAAGAAATTAGGATTGTGTAATAGAGATTGTCGAAAACTCCAGTAGTCTAAATATATTATCACCCATGAATGACTCAGATTTTTCAACCGATAGATCTTATATAACTGTGTATAGCCACTACAAAAAAACAATTTGTTTCTAGATGGAAAATTTATATATTTTTAAACATTTAAGATAATATTCATATACAAACTTTCACAATGATTTTCCTAAATAATATTATCTTTTTATCCGCATGACCTGCTGCGAAAAACTTGTCTATCTATATGTCTGAATATATGTATATGTATAATTTAAAAAAATTATAAATGCAGTATATTCACAACAAACATTTGGTTTGAATTGACCGTTCAGTTAATATTTCTCTATAGTTTATATTCATTTTAATTGTCCACTTTTTTATATGAGAAGAAAACAATATACCTAATCAAAAATGTTACAAAATAATAATTTTATAAACAAATTCGTATACATTTCCATTAACTGTATACAACGTTATATTCTACATTCACAATATTTTTGCATAAGACTTCGTATGTTAAAACAAATGCATAAATATGTATTAACTTTGTGATGGATTATTTTTTTTTTATAAAGTCACTCAATTAATATTGAGGAGAATAGAAGTTTAAAAAAGGATGTCAAATAAAAAGTTCGAATAAAATTATTACTTTTTAGTTATTTTTATCTCATTCATTGAATGAACTTTTCGCTGCATAAAAATATTGTCGAAATTCATTTTACATTTAATTTGTTCTTTCTTTTTACAGTACAGGTTTAATAAGTTCAATTTGAAGAGCAGATACACCTTTCCAGAGTATTTACAAAATCGTTTTCTCCACTTATCCAGAATGGAAAACAATATTCAATAATATGAAAACAGGCATCATCCACTGACAATATCAAAACAAAGCTAGTTCCAGTATCTGCATAATTCATGATATATTTTCAATTAATCTACTAAGTACACAAAATGACATATTCTATAGTGCATAAAATGAATTATATATTTTAACTGCGGCAGTTCCAAGTATAGTAGGTAAGGAATGATAAGTAGAAAACATCACTAACATTATAATTGAAAGTAATTGTGCCTAAGACATTATTATATAAAGGTATTAAATGATTCAACTCACATAAATGTTTATATTGAATTTATCCCTATAATATATTAAACGAGCAACTAAACTTTTTATATAGTTGAAATGAATTCTAAATGTTCATTCATTCAATTAAATCATAGGATTAAAATTTCAATATAATATACTATAATCAACACTCTTATAATATTTGACTATAATATAATTAATATAAAATTATTATAATAATGACAATATATTATAAGACTCATATATTCATATTATACAGTTTAATTTAAATTTTATATTAGTTTAGATAATTTAACTTGTTATTTATAAATGCTAAAAAATATAACTTAAGTTGAATGTTATAAAATTGTATTACAAATGGCCTATATTTAATCCTTATATTGTATAATAAAATTAAAATATAGTAAAGTAGGTATAGGTTAGTAAATTATACGAAAATACGTATTTAACACACATGACAAGTCAATCTATTTACTTAATAGATTTAAATTCTTAGATAGCGCACCAAGTAAACTAGACATGTCATATTAATTCTAATTTAAATAAACTAAGGTCTTTTTGCAAAAATGATATCTTACCATTCCTTTATTTATGCTCTAGGTAAATTATTCTATAATGGTAACAGCTGAAATAATAGTGATTTGATTGAGTTTCTCAATTTGGCTTCAAATTTTTTAAATAGTTTGTTTTATATTTACTCTACTTAAACTGCAATAAAATTTAACAAATGAAATCATTCTGTCTTAATCAATTCTGTCTTAAAAAACGAAATCTAATATTTTTCAATTAATTATTATTAGTAATTACATAACTGAAGAGAAATTAAATAAAAGAACTATTTAAAATGTCAACAATAAATCGCTTACAAATTTTATTTACTTCCGCTATGGTTAGAAAATAAAGTTCTTTCCCTTCAGTTTAAGAGGTCAGTCAGGGTTGTTGCCTCATTTTGTTGGACTTATCGGTAACCTTCCAATATACTTTTTAAATCTTTTATCCTTGTACTATTTTAATTATCATTATTATATCACTTATTAATCTTATTATTCCAATTATTTATATTAATTAAATATAAATAATTATATAATATTAAATATTAAATATTATTCTTCTAATTATTTCCTTTATATTAGAAAGAATTGTATATGTTTCAGTGTGTTTATTTCTTCAAAAAAGTAAGTATTTTCGATCTAGTTCAAAATATGGAAAACTGTACGTTTCAATTTTTAACGTGTTTAAAAATATAACAGTTTGGTTCATAAGTTACAATGACAGACTTAAAAATGTCGTATATATTATTGAAAGATTATATTCTTGTGGAATGTCTAACAATTCTTGACGAATAATATATTTTATAGTTGAACAAAAGAATTGAATTTGTGTATCAAAAATGTGTGTTTAAGTTTACCTCAGAGTGCATTATCACAGGAGGATAAATCTGTGCTTCAAGGGGTCAGAACAAAAGTTCATACTTCAAAATCAAGCGATCAGGAAAGTGCTGGTTTAAAAAATGTCGTATCATAATAGCTGTATGGGCTGATGCTCCATTTTATTTGAAATAACATAAGAGATATACACCTTTATCAATAAAAGCCGATATAGATTTATTTTCTATCATAGAATCATACTTCTTAGCAGTTACGCCACTATTAATAAAAAATGACCCAATTATGTATTGGGATGTCCATACCATGACTAATGATACTTCTTCATTTATTTCCAAAATAGGGATTTGCTTTGTGCTAAAAGGACTACCTGGTAGAACCTATACTTTCAGTATAAATGGAATAAATACAAGTTTATGTCGACGAACATTGTCATAATGATTAAGAACTTGTTCACAACAACTAACACGGTTATGATGATCTTCTTCCCACAGATGCACTTTCACAAATTTATAGCTTTTGTAATCTAATTTTTTTCATTACTCTGTGTCATCATAGTACTTCTTAACACATTTAGTTCATCAGATCTTTGTCTATAGTAGACATTGTAGGATCATTTGTTATTGGCATATTTACTTCATCAGCTGTGTCACCAAATTCATTTGGACGTCCTGACCATTTATACTGTCTAAAATGGATACCGTTAGGAACAATCTATCAGACCACTTTTGAATGTAACTAATTTCTGAATGTTCAATATGTTATCTATCTCTAAATTTACCTTGAATGAATCTGATAGAATCAGTTTATTTGTAACATTCGAAGTACTATACAGCTGAATATATATGATACTCTAAGACATATTCATTTATACCAGATACTTCCAAACGAATGCAGTACAAAATAATTATATACTATATTATAAGTTTAATATATATTTATAATCTATATAAAATTCAAAATATGGAAAAAATAAAAATCTAAATAAACCTGCCACATAAATCTACATTAAAATTATATCAAAATGTCCATATATGTATGTATATATGTAGGCAAATGTTTCTTAAAGACTATATCATTGTAACTTGTGTAGCATATAGGTAAGTTGTATATAAACGTGAGAAGTTGCTTGTATAATTAAACATGATGTTATAATTAGACTTAAATAATTAATTAGTCTGGTCATGCCTGAATAAATAGAATTATGAAGATATTTATTTTCAAATTGAAAGAGTCATATATTTCATATTCTTATGTCATACGTAAAACAAATTTTATCCAAAAATGTAATTGTTATACGTAACCAAAATGATTATTTTTATATTACATACAGCCAAAACTTACAACACATATACAAATGTCCAGTTATTAATAATTAAAATGAAAAATAGAATATGTAACTAACGTAAATTACTACTCAAAAAATAATTCAAAACAGATCAATTAAGATTCTTTAATTTATGTTTGCCATTTTTTAACATTTTCATTTCTTAGAATTCAATGATGCTAAATTTTAAAATAATAAGGAAATTTACTGTAAATAATGATTGACATATAGAATTATTGTTTAGCTACTAATATATAATTAATCTTAAATGCAATGCTAGATCGTGTAATAGACTTTTTTAATAATAAGGAAATTTACTGTAAATAATGATTGACATATAGACTTATTGTTTTAGCTACTAATATATAATTAATCTCAAATGCAATTCTAGATCGTGTAATAGATTTTTTAAATTACTAATATGTAATTATTTTATATTTCATTGTTCGATTTATAAGAAGATTATAATCGATATAGATGTGCATACGGTAATGTGCCCACATTTACATAATGTACCTACATATACATTTATGAATGTATGTACATACATCATGTATATGTATTTATTTATGTATGTAGATGTTCATTTATGTATACATTTTATATTAATAATAAACTTTAATAGCAAGAAAACACTATATTTTATTTTGTACTAAGTCCATGAAAACTATCTACTAAAATGTAATATATATATATATGTAACAACAAGTTGAAAACTATAAAAGCACATTATTAAAGAATACATAAATAAGTTTTATTATATACCAGATGATGGAAATATATACTGTAAGAAAAGAAGTATGATTTATTATTAATATATTACATTGTTTTTGTTTAGCTAGAAGAATAAAAAAATAACTTACATATATGTGGTAAACAGATAATATTAGCAATTAATCAATGTTTGACGTTTCCATTGCCATTAGCTGTAAGCTTTTGTAGACATCTGGCAACAGAACGGCAAACTCTGTCACAAGATCTACATACAGGAATATTCCTCATTTATTCAGTAGTGAACGCTTACAGTTGAGGGATTATTGTTGGACAACGACTGACAACTCAAGCGTTTTTAACAACTTCCCAAATGAAGAAGTCCGAAGGAGTTAAATCTAAACTTTTGAAGATGTATATGGTTCCCGACGACTAATTTATTTTCCAGCGAAATGCTCATCCAAGAAATAGCGGGCGTGGTGTGGCGGAGCGCCGTTCTGTTGAAACAATAAATTGTTATCATAAGATGTGCAGCTCTGATCACAGGAAGCAGCTTATATCTTTGAGTA
This sequence comes from Invenusta paracnida, assembly GCA_036023295.1. Classification (NCBI taxonomy): domain Eukaryota; kingdom Metazoa; phylum Platyhelminthes; order Proseriata; family Coelogynoporidae; genus Invenusta; species Invenusta paracnida. Next base: position 24,469 of record JAYRBW010143022.1, on the reverse strand, counting down.
AATTAATATAGATTTCTCTATTGAGTGAGCCTTCAATAAAGAATGGCACAATTATGCCATGACATCAAATATCACTACAAACCATTACACAAGGAGGCTTTACAGCTTGTGTCCAAGTTTTATTAGGATTAGAGGGTGAATAATAGACCGCATTACGACGATTAAAGTGTCCATGGCGTCCATCAAGACGGAGTTTTGCCTCATAACTTCAGAGGATATTTGTGATATACTCTAAGATATTTTCTATCAGCTAAATCAATAAGAAACTTTTCAGCGATTTCAACTCGTCTCTCAAAATCATTGTCATTGAGCTCTTGAATACGTTGTGTTATGTAGGGTTTCAAACCATCAGCGTGGATTAGACGTTAGACACTGCGACGAGAAATGTGCAACTCAGAAGATAGTTTGCGCTGACTTGTTGTTGGAGTGTTTGTTAACTGGATTCTAAACAATTCTACAATTGCTGGTATGTATACAGTTAATATCTGTCAACTTCTACCCATATCATTAGTCATCAGTTATCCATTATCATCGACGATAGATTTAATGGTACGACGACTAGAAGGATTGGTAGTAAATTCCTAATATTTAATAACCGCTTGTTGACTATCAGTTTAATCAAATGTATTTAATAATATAAATTCTCTCTTGAAGCGTACGACATGAAAACATTGTAATTAATAATGACACAACAGTAACAAGGCAGTGGTTATTACCTGATTATTGGAAGAAATAAAAATGAACCATCAATCTCTGGGGCTTATGTAGCCAACACAGTCAGTAAGACATACAGATACACATAATATGTACATTCATACTGCCATATAATATTGTTGAAATTAGTAAGCGATATTATTATTATTATATACTACCTATCAATACAGCTATTTCTGCTCTATATACTACTTATATGTATAGAGACGTAAAGTAATACAGGGCTGCCACTTTTTCTTAACAAAAAAATTCCCGACCAATTCCCGACATTATTTCATTTACAATTATAGAAAAATATAGAATAGAAATAGAATCATAAAAATATACTTTATAAAAAAATTACAAAAAATGACCCTTGACCCTTCCAGAAGATAAGTCAGATACAGCGCGATACACTACGATATGTTGTACATGGTTTTAGTTTTTCCAAAGGATACATTACGCACAATTTGGGAGTCAGGAAACATACAATTGAAAATGTCCCCTAGCTTTTCATTACAAACGAACGCTCTATTATCTTCCACAGTCTGGAATAACTAAATAGCTTTTGCTCTAGCAACTTCCGTTTTCACAAAGGAATTAGTTGTAGAAGACGTTGTTGTTGATGGTGTCTTAACACAATTTAATGTAGATTGAGACGACATAGACGACACATCTTTGGCCACACGGGAAAGTTCCTTGTGTTTAGCCCTTTTCATGTGAGACAGGAGAGCTGTTCTGCCCATAGTCTTAACATTTATTGTAGTTTTTATGGTAGGTCAATGACAAAAAATACAACGAGCACTATGTGGAGAAGATGAATCTCGAGCAATCCATGCTTTAAGTTCATCATCGGCGAGCCATAACTCTTGGAAAGAGACATACCTTGACATATTGTCGCCATAATGAAGACTAACTGAGATATTTAGTGTTATTTATCGATAGCATTCAAGTAATTAAATATAGTGCAGCTTCTTCTGTTCGATTATGATTGGTGGGATTGTACCAACGAAATTGCAATTTAGACACATAAATATCTATGTTTATGATGGTGAGAGAAGCAATTAGACAATATAACATAACATAGTGGAGCGAGGTTACGTAATAGAATTTACTGTCACAACACTCAAATAGTTCACCATTGTCAATCAAACAATAGCAAAAACTAATATACACCACACTTAATATTCAATAGGTATATATCCACTTTCATAATTGTTAGCGCTGTGCACATTATTCATAGCTGATGTAGGAAGTTAATGCCTAGACAGTCAATTACAGTGGCGCCAGCCCTTTATCGCAAAGTTTAAATCGACTGGTGGACACCACATAGGTACACACGATTTATATGCCACAATGAAGCTCAATTATAATTGTCACGTAAATTAAATTAAATTTTATTTTAATATTTATATGCTACATATATATGTACATAGAAGTAGAATTATTGCCACCTAAATTAAATTTATCACTATAAAAATTCGATTATAATAGATAAATTTAAATTTCCATACTATTTCCCGAAATCACACAAAAATAACTGGATTCCCATACAATTCCCGGCAGGAATTCATAAAATGAAATTCCCATACAAATTCCCGAATTCCCGACATGGTGACAGCCCTGGTAATAGAGAGACAACCAATCCAATGACTTTTTATGTTTTTGCCAAGAAAAGGGTGAGAGAGGTAGCTTGACAGGAAAGCATTGAATGCATTTCATCTTATATCATTTTTATTCTTTTAGAATATCGAAGAGAAGACAGGGCGGCTTGTAACTGGGTATCAACAAATTACCAAAAACACTATAATATAATGTTGGCTATGCATCTCAATATCTACCAAATTTGACTCAAAATTACTGGAAAATAAAGACCCCTGAGAGAAGATTATAATGAATCTAAATATACCAATAACAATATAATAAACTATAATAAATGTAACTATAAATAAAGAAATAGTGTTATACTGCCACTAAAAAATCATACAAATATAACCAAATTTACCAGCTAATCTGTAGTGCTCTATAAACAGCATTGCTAATTTTCATATATCTAAGCACTGGCATATCAAATATTGATGATTCATTGTAGCCAATCATGTCAATTCTATCTCTCTTACATTTCTATGTCTTTTATAGAGGATCAATTTTCTATGAAATTATGAATTCATACATACCAAATATGGGTGCAAACGAATTGAGTAATTGTTGAGGACTCTGAGAATAATCAAGATTACCTGAAATAAAAGTAATATAACTATATTGTTGTTTAGGCCAATTCGGTGAAGATGAGTTACATCAGAATTTTATATGAATGTGTTTAAAATCATTTTGATATGCCAAAACTACTAGTATTACTATTATCTAGTTTAAAAAAATTTTGCTTAAGCAAAGTAAGATAGAACTTTAAAAATTATTATTTTTATGCTTGTCCAAAAGTGATTAAATGTTTTGTTCCATAGCTTTAAATACATTTTCATAATCCACTGATTGACTACTTAGTAAGTGATTTTAAATTAGGAAGACAAATATTCTAACTAAAATAAGAAATCTCACTCACAAAAACTTTCATCAGAACGATTTGTTGCATGAACTGAAGCATCATCTGTAAATGTAATAATTAAGAAAATTGAACTAAAAAATGTTACACAATACGAGTATTCAAGTCAATCACATTTGATTTAGCTTGCAAAATGTCTATATAAAAAGTATATTGATTAGTATCATAAAATATTTACCAAAAAGTGATTATTAAATGGATAATACAGCTTCTATAACATTTTAGGATATAGTCATATATACAACAGCTCTGTATCACAATCGTGGCACCAATAAGCTTATTTATTATAATTATATTATTATAGATAAAATGCAACCATATATATAAAAATTCTGGATGTATGATACAAATATTATTATTATTATCATAGAGTAGTCTTGAATTTTGTATTTTTGGTATAATAATAAAATATGTATGAATCTATATATTATTGATATAAATAAATAAATATACACAATTAGACAAACTAACAAGAAAATTTACCACTTATTTAATTATAAATAAGTATTAAAAAATATTTGTATATCTATATTTGATAAATATAAAAACTGTTCTATTATTTTTATAAAAAATTATTATCAGTTGTATCTTTGTTTATAATATTCAAATATTTTATAGATATAGCTGTCATACCTATATTACATAATTATATTATAAATTTATATAAATGTCAATATCATATCTATATTTGTTCAAAAGTTATAAATATTTCAGATTTCAAGATATTTGAGGAATTTTGACCCAGGCCGACACTTTGTTAAGGGTAAGTTTTTTCAGAATATTTTATTTTATTGTTATTATAACTGGCATATCTATCATTAAGAATCATTTTCTTATGTAAATTTGCATACTGAATTTATTTTTGACACCATAACTGGATTAGAAGACCTTGTTTGTGTTTAAAATAGCCATTTTCCTTATTGTGGCCCACGAATGTGGCCCACGTAAAAGGGACAAAAAAAATGTTATTGAGCTTTTGAGGATAACATATGCATAGCTATGACTACAGCATATATAAAAATAGGAAAAAAGTTCTTAGCCTTTACAAAATGACAGCATCAACATAATATTAATCACTATAATAATAGTAATAATGTTTAAAAATCATTATAATTTGTTTTAAAAAACAAATTTGTATTTTAAAGAAATAAATATAACTATAAACTTTTTGCTGAATAAAAAAATAATGTTTAAAAAATGCATTTGAAAACAGTAAATGCAACATGATAATATAGGAACCTATAATCATGCATCACTATTTGTTTATGAAATATAATCAATTTTGTTGTTAAAAAATATGAATTTCTATATATTTATGTATATATGTATATCTATGTCTAAAAATCTTATATTTCAACTTATTGTACATGCTATCGCAATTGTTAAAAGGTGCAATATTTTATAAATACATCTAGGTATATATTTATATCTGAAACTACAATATCAATAATATAGATTTCTTGGATTTCTTCACTATATTGTTTACATTTAAGTACAACCACTTGCTGACTAATAGAGCTTTGGAACAAAAAGTTTAAAACAGTTTAATGTATTTTTCATATAATGAAAAATATTTTTTGTAGATTTTCATGAATATGTTTAAAACAATATTGATTTATATCATAATAGTTTTTTGTTAATTTAAAAATTCATTTAATTGCTATACTTTGGTGGATTTTGACTCACCAGAACTGAAAAATTGATGAAATACATTAGATGTGATTTTTACAGAGACATTTGTTTGATTGAAAACACCTTTCTATTTTTTTATATGTTGTAGATATACCTATACTTATATTGTATTCAAAAGCTCAATAATATGTTTTGTGTCCCTTTTACACAATTGACTGAACTAATATTTGGATGTTTTTATGTGTAAATTCATGGATCACAATATGAAAAATGGCTATTGTAAACCCAAAAAGTATTCTAATGCAGATTTGGTGTTGAAAAATGAATTCAGTATGCAAATTTACATAAGGAAATGTTTCTTAATGATAGATATAGCAGTTATAATAACAAAAAATAAAATATTCTGAAAAATTTACCCTTTACAAAATGTTGGAGGGGTCAAAATTCCTCAAATATCTTGAAATTTGAAATATTTATAACTTTTGAACAAACTTAGATATATGATATTGACATTTCCAGGTTCAATTTATGTACTTATAAGGATGATCTAATGTGTAAAAAATTCTTAAAAATCATGAATGATGGTTTAATTTTTACTTTTTTCTGGTGAATTGACATGGAATGACCCATACTAGCACTGGGCCATAAATAACTATTTGATATTTAAAATTTCTGCATTGGTATCGGACCTGCAACAATAATTAGGTAATCAAATTTTCAGCATTATCACTGGGCTTGAAATAACAATTAGGTAACCAAATTTTTACCATTACCACTTGGCCTGAAACAATATTTGGGTATAGGTAATCAAATTTTTTGCATTAACACTTGGCCTGAAACAATATTTAGGTAAACAAAATTTAGCGTTTGCACTTAGCCTGAAACAATAATTGCGGGTAATCAAATTTTTTGCATTAGCACTGGACTGTAAATAACTATTTGATATTCAAAATGTCTGCATTATAGTACTGGACCTGCAACATGAATTATGTATTTAAAATGTTTGCATTACCATTGGGTCATAATTGAATAACTATTTGGTATTAAAATTTTCTGCATTGCATTAGGCCTGAAATAGCAATGGCTGTAGACCTATTTAAAAACAAGTTTTGAACAATATTTTGGAGTATTAATCTGAATAACAATGTTTTACTTATATAATAGGTAAGAAAATATTTTTAAAAAAGCAATCTGTGTGTATATTTTTACATTTTATTATGTAATTATACATTATTACATCAAAATGTTAGCATTTCATTCAAACATCAATTTATTTACATTTTCTATCGGAAAATGATGAAATTAGAAATGTACTATTTTGAATCTCCGCCATTTTCAACACAATATAATACAAAGAATTGAGGGTTAATATAAGGTATTATTAAATGATATATATATAAAACATACCTGTCTTCTATTTTAAACAATTGGAATTACTCCAGACTTGATGTTTGCTTTATATTAATAAATCAAACAATAAAATTCGTCATTTTTCAAACTCAGCCTGTTACTCAAGACAACCTTTTGGCACGTTTTACTTCCCGGTATTAAAGAATTCCCTGCTTGTTGATTTTCCAATGTTTACAAAATGTGTTCAATGTTTTATAGTTTTGTCACACGGAAATGCTCATCAAAAAAGAGGCTTTAGTTTCAACAAGTAGATTGATACAGATGAAGGATGTTCCATTTCTACGAAATCCTTTGGCAATTGCTGTTACTAATAAATTGATTTTCTAATTTAGAACAGCTTCCCAGAAGTACAGAGCAGCTTTAGAAAAAGAAAAATCAGTCTGAAAAAAATACTGATCTTGATCATTAAAAATGAAAGTTTTTAAGAAGAAGTTATTGAAATAAAGATGGAAAAGTTACAAATTGACAAGCAAATAAATTTGTCAACTACCTTGCTGCAAAAGTATTTATTCTAATGCAGCAGTAAAAAATCTGATTTAGTGGAAATCACAGTAGCATTGGGAATTATTGACAGTACAATATGCCTAGCTCTGAATGAATTGCATGCCATATCTTCTAATTTGAAATCTTCTTTATAAAAAAAATCCTAATTCATTGTTCTTTCCTTTTGACCTAGTTAATCAGATATGGGATAATCACTTCATTTGTATTTTACATATTATTATTACAATTTTATAAAATCAATATTTCTAAAATTCAGACAAAATTTCCCAAAAAATTGTACAACAATCACAGACCTGAATATATATAATATTTAAATATACATATTATTATAAATGTAAAAATATACCTAGCCTGTATTATTAATACTATAAATATTGTATACTTTACCTCAGATTTTCAGTTTACTATTAAAATTGAGTTAGTCTGGTCTTAGTCAGGTATTAATCAAGGGTTTATCAAGTATTACTCTGCACTCTTGATTTTAATGCATGGAGTTATTGCTTGACTAACACTTTTGGACTAAGCCAAAACTTTGACCTGACCCATTGTGGTGATGTCCAATTCCTCAGCCTTGTTTATCAGGTCATAGAAGATGAATGTTCTCTAGCTGTTGATGAGAATCAGTTTGTAAAGTTTGAAAACTAAATTTATCATTTTTTTAGGTGCAAGATAACCTTTGCACACCTGAGACAATAGCATTAAGACAGTTCTCTAGAATGGGTTCATCAAATAGGACATGAAGTATGGCTAGTTGTGCATTAAAAGAATACTGTCAAGGGTTGTATATTTTTGCTTACTTACATAAATGGTTTATATTGCTTTTATATTCAAAATATTTGAAAGTTATATACATTTTAAATAATATAATACAATTTGTATAAATTATGGTCTTTTTAAATAACAATTATAGATGTGTGGATTATATCTACTACTTTTGCTGTTTTATAAGTGGTATATTGTACAAGTAACACTATTCTATGCCTTTGCTATGACATAATATGTAGTTGTTTTTTTTACAACAAATTTCGAAGAAAAAACATTTTTTACAAGTTCATGCAAATTGTTTCATTTTTATCTCAAATTATCATTTAGCATTTTCTTAAAAATAAAAAGGAGGTGCTTTTGTAAAAGAAACTAAGGAGCCCATAGAACAAGTCCTGAATTTGATATTTAATTAAAATATACAGATCATTAGAGATATTTTAATTTTATAACATTAAAATATTTATAAGTCAACAAAATATTTATTAATATATGTAGTAAATAATAAACATTTCAAAAAGCAAGTAGAAATTGGAAAATATTAGTGATCCTTATCATAAGCATCCATCTTGACTAAAAAAGAGACAATGGTGTCTTGAAATGCATTGAGAATTAACATATATGTATTAAAATGTATTTTTGGTTGTTTTCACTCTTTGGTTTTATTTTATTTTGATTTTAGATATATAACATTTTTGAATAAAAAAATTAGTTGCTTATATATTTTGTATATTTGAATTTCTATGTTCTTTGAATTTGAACAATGTTTGGTTTTAAATTATGATCGTTTTATGTGATATATGTCACCTCAGGTTTAGTTGAGACCTTTTTTTACTCCCCTGATAATTATGGTGATTTTTTTTATTGATCTTTCATTTCACAAGTTGTGCTTTTTATATCTCATATCTTAGTATGTTGTTTCTTATTTTTATTTAATCATTTATAAATAATTATATATATCGAATGCTGATTTGTTTCTGTGTAGTCTAATTCCCTCAATTATTTGGTAGATATGTATATACTTACCTGCTTTCTTTCTTGTTATAGAAACTTCAGCCCACAATGAATGATAAAGAGATGGCAGATTTCATCTTCACCAATACTGAGGAACCCTCAATTTCTGGTGCTATTCCCACAATTCAGGCTCATCCTCACCTCCACCATCTTGTTAGCCGCTCCAACTGCCATAATGACAGTCTCAGTAGCTTATTTGATGATTGTCTGACTGCGGATGTAGCCATGGAGGAAGAAACGACAGTTGTGGTGAACACCACCGATCCAACACCAAGTAGTGCTGTGGCGGTTATGGGCCCCCTTTTGGGTCAGTGTACGGTAGGGGATACTATGGAGGGGCTGACACCACCAGTCGATTATGACACCATGTGGACAGCCTCTGAGTGGGACGAGATGGTCTACTTCAGGACTAGTAAAGGGTAAGTTTTTAATACATTTATACTCGGGATGACGGAAATAGTAAATTCAACCAGGAGCCAGTAATTATCGAGAAAATGCATAACTTCATTTTAGAAGACTATTAATTAGTTAGAATTTATTCAAACTCTATGCTTTTGCTGATTACAGATTTAAAAAAATAAATTTCTTTGAATAATATGTTAATATTATCAATGTTCAAATTTGGATTTTTTACTATTAAAAAACCTTTGCTTTTAACTGCAAACCAGCTACATTCCATTTTATTCATTGCACTATGCTGTCAAGCCGATTTTCTTGTTTGTATGATATGACTGCTTGAATCAGTTTTGCTTGCAGTTTCAAGTCACTCTTTTTCTGGTTGCATAGTTTTTGGAATCATTTATACATAAAAAATAAATTCAGTGTCATGTTTTAACCTGCTTCGATTGTATCACTAAAGATATTAAATATAATAATATGGTCATGTGTAATATTTTTAAGTAAAAGCCTGACCTATGGCAAATACTCCTATTAATTATTTAAATATCTAGTATTTTTTAGCAACATTTGAGTATAATTATTTACATACGAGATGTAAAAAATATTATATATGTAATATCACAGTATATGGAACATTATTTTAAACACATTAGAGAAGAGCTGAACTAGTGACTTTATACTAGTGGGTCACATCTTTGTAAATTTGTTGGTAATATTATTTTCGGATATCTCGAACTTATACAAAGGTGTATGTGGTATAAATAGCATTCAATGCTCGTTAAAAACACTGTGCAGATTTCTTTAAAGTTTATTTTGTGCAATTAAAAAAATTATAACTGAAATCGTTTTCATTTTTGTGATATTGCTTTCAATGGCAAACTGTCAATGGCGCATGTGTTTATATGGCATGTTTGATTACTAATATTGATTTACGCCCTTTGCAGTTATCTGGGTGTTCCAAAGCAGGCCGCTCTGAAGGCCCTTACAGCTCAGGACTCCCAGCTCAACGAGCCAATCACTGCCGCTCTCATCCCCGACAATGACGAAGACGACGACGTGGATCTAGATCGAGAGTCTCCTCAGGAAGCCTTCTGGCTTGGTCGTGAGGAGGTGATCAAGGGGGACCAACTGGGGCCCAGTAATTGCAGTTCATCAATTGTTACCAACCTTGGACCAGAGACCGGGGTGGAGGAGGATGGTTTTCCGCGACTGATCGAGGAGACTGTGTATGAGGACAACTACCGATGTGATTTACTCCAGCAGGCGGCTCGTGCTGCAGGACTAGAAAGTGAGATACTGAGCCTCGTACTGAAGCATAGAAATAAGAGCAAAACAGTGCTTCAGTTTTGTCACTCTTTTCCTTTTATTTGACGGTCAGCCAAGAATTAAAAAATATATGTACTACTAGCTGAAACTGTAAAGATTAGAAACCTTTTTCAAACCCCAACAATTACATTTTTAAAACGTTTTTATGTTTCATTTTAAACAATGTTTATATTTTAATATTTCGTAACGTTGCTAGTAGCAGCTTATGTCAAATTGAAAGGGAATTTAAAAAGAAGAAATAACAAAAAAATCTAGTTCAACACCTTTTAGAAGAATATTTTTGTCTATTATTTAAGAAAATTAAGTGGGAGATCTTTAATTGGAGCCAATATTGAAACGCAGAATATAAACTATAATAATTTATTGGTAGTGGTGATATTTATGTGATAGTTGTACAATGTTTGTATATTTAGTAGGATTGCCACATTTCCTTAAAACCGGTAACAATTTTTTAATTTTGAAGTTATGTAGTGTCATAAATTTTTATGCTAAATTATAGACACCACATGGTTTAAAAATGTATTTTTCTATTTTATTTTCAGACAGTCTCAGTCACTCAGTTTGCATGGTGCCCGTGGTCATAGAAAATTTGAAAAATCATTTATAATACCTCAATCTAATTCACTACTAATAGTTTTAGTAAGGCATAGGTAAATATACACTAGAGATAATTTGCAGGTATACAGTAATGTCTCAATTACCTAAATAGATATATTAATGAGTGAGGTGATATCACATATCTGAAGTTATAATAAAATGATATTACAAACTTCTTTGTAAACTGTAAGCATTCATTTTAAACCGTCTTAATACTGTAAGTTTACCAAGCTCCTCAGATATATTACAAGAAAATTATATTGAATTTACCTGCTGGTTTGAGCTTATTAGCTCTCATCAGCTCAGCTAATATAGCCAAATGAAATCAAATGCAGTAGTACTTAATAGTAGTAGTAGTAGTAATTAATATAGCAGAGTTAATTATTAATGTTTAAACTACTCCATAAAATATTTAACTTATGCAAATATTATGTTATAGTCGTGCATCTGAATAGTTTGATAAAACTGAAGTCTTGAAAAGATGGTTTAAAATGAATTCTTTCAGAATTCGAAGAAGTTTATGTTATCCTCTTATAATGCTTAATATATGGTATTACTTCACACATAAATTTATGTTTAAGGTAATTGAGGCTTCACAATGTGTGCAAATTACTTATGGTATATACTAAAATAGAAAAATAGTATTTGTAAGTGAGTGAAATTTAATAAATATATAGCAAACATTGTATGGCGATTCTATCTTGAAAACATCAATTTCATGAAACAAATGTGTTTTTCAAAAGTTCAGTTAAGTTATCTTTCGTCTATTAGGACATGATCTTCCTCATGGTTTTCTTCCAGCTTGATCGCTCTACGGCAGAGCTCCACGTATTGTGGTCAGTCAGGGTTGTGGAGGTGTTTTTGAAGTCTGTTTAGATGAGTCTGAGCTAGGTGTGCTTGGGTTGTCCTGAAGGTTTAGGGTGTGGTGTAGTAACAAATAAGAGTGCTATTTTGGATAGGCAGTCTGAGGGGAGGCGAAGGATGTGGCCTATGAGATTGAGCCGTGTTTTTCAAAAGAACTTTTTTATATTAATCAAGAAAACTTATAAACTGAAGAATAAAAAAACTTTTCTCATCGAAATCGACCCCATTAAAAAGTAGATTAATTGATAAATATTGTTTGGTTTAGATTTTGATATAGGAAAAAAATAAGTGAAAAAGAAGATATTTTCTCGAAGTCCTCGCCTTATATTGCGGACACTGTTTAACTTTTGACTGTTAAATTTTCACCATAAGTTATAATTAATATATATATAGAGAGATAGAAAGATTTCACATTTGGAATTATTTCGTGAATTAATGGGAATTTTCATGAATTTGCAGAGTACAAACTTGTGAATTTAATCTGAAACTTCTAAACTATCTAATATGTACCTGTTCTGGCTCATTATATTTTCTACACTGCTACTGAACGGTGATCTCCTAGCTCTCTCTCAGAATGTAGGTCGAATTCATTATTCAGCCCAAGTACTTCCCTATAATGCCTACTATTCAGGTCGAACCACATCGTTGCGTTAAAACAGGCGACCTGTCAATTAATATGATTGATCTATAAATAGAGACCGGATCCACACTACTCCTTAAAATATCGCTTTATAAGCAGTTCGGTTACTTTCCATTCGGACACTCTTACTTAGGGATCACTTAGTGCCCAAGTTCAATTAGGAATACTCTGATCGAATAGAAAATGCCATAATCGAAATCTACACCATTGTGAATTATTACTTTGTTTAAATCGCTCGCGAAAGTATTTTGTTTTAATATCTCATTTTTTAAATTTCCGCGCATTTTCAAATTTAAATTTTGCGCCATTGCTTTTATTTTTGTAAAATTGTTATCCCGCATAATTATAAAATCTTCCCGTAATTGAACAATTTTCCGCATATTTCAATTTCATTATCGCGCGCAAACTTTTTGAAATTCATGCGCACTTTTTAATTTAAATTTTGGTTTAAATGACGCACGGAAGTGTTTTCTGCCTGAAACCGATGCGCGAAATACATACTGGTCCAAATATGCACCTCTACTTTAAATGCTATTCAATAAGATTAATAACAATTTTAAAAGACATATTCCTATTTTAAACAATGTTTTCTTTTAAATGGAAACATTTTTTACATATCTTAACTTTTACTTAGTTACACCCTGTTTCAAGCAATTAATTTTATATTTGCTACAAAAGAAATATCATTGTTTGTATTTCTGTATATAAACTACATTTTTTATAATCTCCTTGAGCTTATTCTTAGCCGTATACTATTATATAAAAGTATAGGGAACTGTGTGTTTCAGAAGTATTAACGGGGTCTTAAGTCCAACAAAAATTTTGAAACGTTAATATAAAACTTTTAAAAGTTTTATAGTAAGGTTTTAGAGTTTAATATGTTAGGTCTTCAGATTGGGCCTCCTAAGACCAAGAGACATAAACTCACCTACAAAAAGAATAAGAATGACTTTTTAAATGAAGCCATAAATTCGTTTTTAAATTGCTTAAAAATCACAAAAACGATTTTTGCTGTTTAAAAAATCATATTGATCAAATATAATTCTTGACTGCTTTTACCAATTGTCGTTTTTATAAAAATATAACTGTTTAGAGTGTTTCATTATTTTCACGACTTTTGTGCAATGCGCTATTTGTAATGTTTTCTTTTATTCACCTGTTTATTCATTATTTTCTCTAATTATTTATTATACCAACGTCTTTAATTTTCAACAATGTTTAAATTTTGATTTTTGATTTTTAAATACTTATATATATTTTTAATTAACACCGTTATTAATAATATACACCCTTTAAAAAAACACTGAAACATAATATTAAAGCAGAAATTATATTTTTATTATTTGTATCTTTATGCTAAATACCCATTCAATATAAAGTTAAACTATTTTAATGTATTAAAACAATTATAATAAACATTACTAGTATAAAACTTAATATAATCTGATATGTGTCAATCAAACATCAAACTCTTTCAATTGATTGACTATTTAATAATTCCTAATATTTCATCTGTACATCTATTAAGTTGCTGGTATATTTAGTTTAAATGATCCTTTTTATTGGTAGCATCAACAGTGCATTTTCTGTAAAATACATTTATAACTTAAATGATAACCAATTAATACACATATATTAATTCAATTACGTTGGAAATATTTTCTTTGTTATACAATAATATATAATTATAAATTTTCAAAACAATATATTGTTTGTATGTTTATTTTTTGCAATCATATCCTTTTTCTTTTATATGTATCTTTTCCAGATTTTAATTATACACCTCCAGTAACGGACAGTAGTTCGGACATTCTCCAGGATCTTGTTTATTTTGACAACGAAGGATTCCCGCATTTAATACAACCACCTATACAGTCTCCGCCTAAGAATTTAGGTCCGCTGGAAACGGATGAGTGGCGTGACAATATCCCTTCTTTTGACAGAGTTAAGGAACGTCGACCTGAAAGAATAGTTAAAAAGGTAGGGCATAATATGCATATTACATAGTTTATTTTCATGTATCTAGTTAAATTAATATTTTACCAAATAAAATCGTGTAAACAGAGCAAGAATAAATAGTAGATGTTTCTCCTTTTTTCAATAATCTGAAAGAACTATGCATTCATAGAAAAATTTGTATCCTTAAAATATTTACTATTTTGTTATCATTTTTATGCAGTATTATTTAGCCATTGGTAATCTTTATTTGTTTGGAAAAGTATAATTTAAAAACTAACCGTTTAATCTTAGAGTAGAATGTGACCTCAAAATTACCTTATTGTACTTTTAAAACTCTAATAAAAATTTAAGCCTAAGCGTTTCTGACTTGTATAAAATTTATGAGACCAATATATTTCCAAAGTTTAGTTAAGTCAAATGTCAGTGTGTGGTTAGACCTTGCATACCTATTTGTACTGTGCAACAATGTGTTTTGACTTATAATTATATAAAAAAATTATAACAATTGATACGAAATTCTTCCACATATAATATGTGCAAACAATATCCCCATATTGGCAAAATAATGCTCAGTTGTGAAATCTTTCGTTCTTAACTGACAGATAATTTCAATGGTATAATTTTGTAAAATTTGACGTTTACTTTTTTGTCACAGTTTCAAAAATTATTTGAGAGCAGAATGACTGTTTTTGAAACTATCACTGGTACGAGATACAAAAACTACATATTTATGAACAGGAAATATTATTTCTTCCAATTTTTTTATCGCATCAATAATTATATCTATTGTTAATAATTTAATAATTCGACTTTGATATCTTCGAAATAAAATTAATGTTATTATTCATGTCAATTTATGGATGAAGTCTATAAAATTTAAATAAAAGAAAGCTTTCACGAACCTGTGAAATCTGAATAGCACAGACTTGGGTTCTGCGCTATTGATGAAATATCATGTCATTTAATCACAAGTTAGTAATAATTTCGTGGGGTGAATTTTACAGAGTTTTGTCATTTTCTCAACATTGTAGCTCACGATAGTACTCAACATCAATGTGACTGTTAACAAGTCCTCCAAATATGCAGACTGCATTGTGCGAAAAAATAAGACCTTGAAAACTCTCCAGTTGTTCGAAATGAATTTTTGTGCAAATATGTCTTACAAATAACTTATGTTACTACAACATTTGCATTAGACAGTAAATGTATTTTTTTATCAGTTCAGACATATGACACATTTAAAGTAATTATGTCTTATTTTGTAAAAGTTACCATTTCGTAACTTTTAAATGTGTGGGTAGTAACTAGCCTTGGACTAAATTGTTACTAAAATTGGGGTTATACATAACCATATTTGATTTTTTAAAGTTGCCTGCTCCATAATTCTTTAATATTATTATGTGCTTTTATGATTGTTTTCCAATTTCGGGTGGCATAATTTACTGAATAACATATATGTACATAATAATTAATCGAAAAATATTAACAATGTATATGGCATTCGACTGTTCATCGAAGTATGTAAATGTTATTTATGATATGAGGTTAAATTGTTCTATTTGTACCAACTGTACTTAGTATACAATAATTTTGTAAGTTCTACGGTAGTGGTTTAAAATGCCTAATGTAATACTAATATTATGTTTTATAGGGAGGCTGGCCTTTAGGATTTCCTCGTCGTTTTCCATTCGGTCGCATCCATCCACCAAAAACTCCCCCTCATGCGTAAGTAAACCTCGTCTTTTATATTATTCAATGGTTGTTGACTGTAATATATAAGATTCAATTAAATAAAGTGTTTATTATATAAATTAAACCTAATTCTATTTTATTATGTTTGTGCTAAACGATTGATGAACTTGTTTAGGTACCAATGTTATAATGAACCTTTCCCGTTAATAACTTAAATGTTTTCTACCGACTGTTTTTACTTGTACAAATAAATTTATGTACGCTGACATCGATTTAATTTAAAGGTATTCCTCCATTTTTTTAGATACCATCTATTTATTATGGACAATCGTGATCAAATGAAAAATGTTTATAAATTAAAACCGGATGCTTTTCAAAAAGTAATGTCAACCATGTGGAAAGCAATACCACCTGAAAAGAAACAGGTATTTCTGAGTAACTTAGTGTTAGTTTAAATTCTGAATTATTCGATTTTAATAACATTGCCTCAAGAAAGATAATTATTTACTTAATCGTTTTACACTGGTGACCTTTATTTAGTACTACGTAAATCTTGCTGCTGAGAAAAAAGCCGTTTACCGCGAACAGATGCAGCAGTTTCAGCGACGCTTCCTACAGCTACGAGACGAAATTTTGACCCGTGACCAAGCCGCCAACATTCAGCATACTGACCTATCACTCCAGTGCCGGATAGAAAATATTGGGGTAATGCATGAGTTATAATAGAATAAATATAAAATGAATTTTAGTCGGAAATCTAGTTCTAACCATTTTTATAATTTTGTTCAATAAGAACCTAAGCTTCATAAATATTTATTATATAATAATATGTTTATGAAAATGTATAGGGTTAAAACTAGTTAAGGTGTTTTAAATAACTATTATTATATTTTTGAAATGTAGCGTTGTGTTCTTTTTATTTCAGCCCAATTTGTATTGCGAAATATGCAATATGCATTTCGTTCGTCTTCATAACAAATATGAACACATCAAGAGCAAGGCTCACCAAAAAAGAATAGAAGGTAATTAATATAAAAAACAGTGACAATAGCTAAGTTCTTTGTGTAACTTACGTACGTATTTACTTCATATATCAAACCTAAAATGAATATAATTTTATGGTTTTGACTATTCGGTTTAACTTAATTTAAAATACCATTTTATTACCCTGTGTACCCTTTAAACTACGGAAATTAACCCTCCGTCCATGGGAGGGGGGGGGGGGGTATATTCATTAAAAAAGTGGATATTAGTGAAACGATGAAATGCATTACCCTAAATTTTTTTACTAAAACACCAGTCTAACTAGAGAAATATTAATTAGAATTTCGACTATGTTAAAAGTTGTTAAAAATATTAACCCCCACCCCGGATGAAAGGTTAAAGGATTACATTTTATAGTTTGAACTTGACAGTGTTATTATTATTTTATTTGGTTTTAATTCAGATGATACTATAAAGCTATAAGGTTTCGTGTTCTTATTGTACATTTTCACAAATTAATTTTTATTGTTAAAGTAATAAATTGAATGTACTTTATAAAACAATTTGTTCATAATATATAGCTAAAATTCCTCTTCTGATCATCGTTAAAATTAAATAAAGAGTATGTACATAATAATTATAACTTAATATTATTTTTGAAATTGTATGTTACCTATTATTCTTTTAATTCGTGTTGATATGCAACTTTCGCGTAAAACTATATATTATTACAATTAAAGAGTTTGTTCTCTTATATACTGACTTAAAAGCTATTGATATCGAATAATTATGCTATAAATATTTTCATAGCTATATATATATATATTGCGACTGAAAATTAATAGATTTTAAAGTAAGAAAAATAAATTAACATATAGCTGTACTGATTATTATGAGGTTATATGTATAGCCTTGTATACAATTTTTCTATATTTGTAATACATACTTATTAGATGTTTATTTTATAAAATATTTCTTGCACATCGTCTGCATCTTGGAAGTTAAACAATCTTCATTGTATAACTTCATTTTCGTGTATGTGATATTACACGCTTTTTTGTCAACGACTCACTAACTTCTCTATTACCCTTATTTTTATTGTATCATTGACTTTGGCATCTTGGCAATATTCTAGCTGTCACTAGCAAGTTAGATGATATCCGGCGCAAGAAGAGTTCTGTTACTCCCTCAGATCCATCAACTTCTACAATAATACCACCAGCACCTTCCCAACTTAACACTATCACCGCTGATCTACCTTCCTTTGACGGCCTAAGTTGCGGTTCACCTGATCAGGATATCGCGAGTTGTATCAGAACGTCCACAAAGTTTATAACTCAACAATTTAAAGGTGTGTTTGTTTATGCGTGTATTGTTATAAACAAAATAGAAAATGGTGCATTTCGTCCTTGATTCTTATTTTGTACCAATAATATGATTGCTTGTGCAAAATTTAACATCAAATTTTTAAATTAAGTGTCACTCATTTTTAAGCAGAACAAAATTTATAAGTATACGAAAACTATATATTCGTTCGTGCATTATTTATTTTCATTACTTTGTTTGTAACAATTTTTTATGATTAAAAAGTTGTTGTAAGAAAGGAATTCTCAAATGTATATGTTACCTTTTCTTCAAATTATATTTGCACGTTTCTTTGGATAATCAAGCAATATTAATTATTAAGTTAATAAAGTTAAAAAATAAATAAGGTTCGACACATTTACTATTTAATTGTTTATATTATTAATTTTATTAATTTTATTATACTTCTATATATTATAATCTATTGATTATTATTCACTTGTTTTACACTTTCAGCTCGAGACGTAGAGATTGAGGTTTTACGGGAATATGTGTCTGACCTAACTACGAAGAGAGATGCCCTATTAGAAAGAAAAAGGAAATTAGAGGTAACGTTCTCTGTAAAATAATACAAATTGATCTACCTATAATATTAATATTTTTTAATTCTCAAAATTGACCAACGGCTTAACGCTCTCAGCTCTCATATTATGAGAGCGTTGCATTAAAAAATATAGCAATCAATCAGCATACTCAGAATCAGTTATGTTTTAACTATCTATCATTAAAAAAGTATTTATTAATCTGACATAATTTGATAGAAACCGCTTAACTATATGAAGAATTTTAATTTTCTTAAGATGCGTAACTAAATTTATGTATAATACGAGTGTAATAAATATGACTATATTATTCAAATTAAATATATCAATTTGAAGCGAAGTCTATAAATGAAACTTGTTTGTCTTTCAAAATATGTTACGGGGTTTAAAATTTACTATTAAAAAATAAAGTTTCACTTTGTTAAAGAAGTTTTTGTACTATAACAGTCACTTTTCTATCTAAAAGCCAATAGCAGTGTTTCTATTATTTTCACAATATAAAGTTTTGAGCTCTGTGTATGGAATGGACAAATCTGTTAGTCCTACTTTTGATTTGGTTTTTACAGATTAATTATAATTCCCTTTTCTATTGTACTTCCTCACATCGACAGCGTGAAGAGTTTCTCCGGTCTCTGGTTGGGGTCGATATCGCCAAAAAGCGGAATCAACTTATCACTCGTATGGACCTTCTTGTTCCAAAAGGTGGTCTATCCCGAGGAAGACCTAAAACAATTTATACTGCTCCAGTTGGGAGGCCCAAAGTGTCAAAAATAAAACCTACCGAAGACCTATTGGGTAGAACCCTTTACTTCCGAGTAAAGGGGGATGAATTCAAACAAATTATATTTTAAATTATTCGTATTTGATTGCTCACAGATATTAGTATCGCATTGATTGTATATGCGAATTTTTAACTATTACATATTATGTATGTAGATTATTTGCCCTAAATTGTGCTGTGATTAATTTACGCAGTTAATAATATACAAAATGATTGTTATTATAGGAATCGATTCATTGTATATAATTATTATTAGCTTCGTTATTATGTACAATTTTATGTTTCAATGCATTTCTGTAGTTGCTCCCGCATTTAATAATTTTGTTTAATTTTGAATTTGTATAGTAAATTTACTCATTTCTATCATGTTTTCGTATTTATTTTACTTATAATATAATTTAATCTTATAAACTATAAGCCTAATTTATATTATTAAAATAGTTTATGGTAGAGTGTTTTACAGTGTTGTAATTTTTATATAGGATGACAAAATCGAATTTATGTTACACGCGTACAACTAATAATTAAACAGTCAATTAGTGTCAAAAATACACAACCGAAAAACTATCACTAAAATACAAATATGTAGCAATTTTTAACTATATATGTGTATTGTCCACCAATAAAATTAATAATTTGTCTTACCAAAGTATCTCGAAAAAAAAATAGAACACAATAATTATAGATTCACAGTACCTACACGTCCAGAGTCGTTCTCATAAATTTGATTGAAGACGTTGCACTCCGGCCTTACGATCCTACGTTGATCCAACGATAACCCGATCACCTCCCACGATGAGTTGGCCATGATCCTAAGCCGATTCTGTGAGTCAACCGCGTTGATGCGTCGCGAAGGCTTGAGTGCAATCGCACTTTTAAATGTTTAAATTATTTAAAAGTTTGTTAATTTTTAAAATATTTTGTAAATATTTTATAAATTTGTAAGGAATTTACAAATAATGGCAAGGGAACGCAAAATTGTGGGTAAATAAATAACGCGGATTTGTGGGTGATTATTTCATTGGCAGTTAAATAGCGTATATTGGTGAGTATAAATTATGTAATTGACTATATCGGTTGTTTACATTGTCGGTGCGAAATTTGAAAATATTCTATATTTACATATATAATTTACATCATATTTTGAGTCAAAGCTGTAGCCATAGACATAGGTCTGGACATTATATTTGTAGCAATAGGTATTAGAAGTTACATTTTCTCTAATACTTCTAAACGACTGTCCATAATATCTGGAGTAGTTTATATCACGAAAATCTTTATATTTTGAACCGTAATTAGAATAGAAATTCGGAGTATTCAACGACATTAGAAAATAATATTATTAAAGTAAGTCATGAAATTTATACATATAAATTTATCTAAACTGAAACCACGCGTTAACCAGCTTTCATCGTATGAGACTTCAATTTCAATATTACCATATAACATCGCATTTGAAATACTTTCAGGATTATTATAATATATAGCTATATTTATAAACAACCTGTCTAGATTCATTCAGCACATCCTGATTATGGAAATCAAAATTTACGTAAAGAATATAGTTTTAATTCCATTATCATATACTTTTTGTTGGAGTAACGGTTTATAGGCCAGTAAAAGAAGAAAATGTATTATTTTATTTTTTACCAATTCCCCATAGTGAGCTAGCTTTGACCAAACTAGCTATTACCTGCGGGTACCACTACAAAAATGTGCTCAATAACCTTGTAGGAATTAGTTGCAAGTTACAATCACAATGGAAGACATATTTATTGGTTTTACGGTAATTTACAATTCATTTTGTCATGGAATATGTGGGTTTGGATTTTTCTTAAAAGATTTAGATTCAATCAGGGACAGAAAATTCTCCTGTTGATTTGAAGATACAGATGAGACCTACGGGGTTTTATATCTATCTGTTGATGGTATAATAGGAGTTATAATAGCAATTACTTATATTTAATGATTAGCAGAAGATATAGAAACATTCCTTTATTTCCTAGACGAGTTAGCCTTGGTTACTAATATTTTCCTATACATTTTAGGACTTTTCCAAACTTTATTTAATTGTTTACATTTTTAAATATTTCGAAGTCAAATAATAATGTTAGAAAAAGTTGACGAAACCAAAACGAAATTATACAGTGGGCAAATTACCTTGTCCTATTTGATGCTCATTTTAATGCTTTTATTACCTACATATATTCTTGCTTAAAACAAACATTTTCTGATTTTCGGTATTTTAAAATATATAATATAAATTTTTAAAAAGCGTTAATTTGTTTAAAAATCCTTTGATATGCCCTCTTAAATATTTACCAAGTTCTATTTTATTATTTTAGATTACAACTGTTTTTTGAACAACTATATTTTATTGTTAGAGGCCGAGCACCTCATTCTAATTAAACAAAGCTGGAATGCGAATATCGATTTAATTTGAAGAGCTCCTCAAAATAATTTTTTATTTGATGGAAATAAAACTAATATTTTTAATACACCTTTAAAAACTGTTTTAAAATCATTTTGTCAATACTCATTTCTTCTGAGTAAAGTTTTATATTTTATAATGTTTTTATCATTATTTTAAATCCTAGGATCTTCGAGTCAGAACAGTTTACACATTAAGGGTGGTATTCTAAATTCGTCCTCAAAAATTTCAAGGAGTCCTTTAACTCAAGGAATCCTTTAACCTATTCTAAAGTCGCTTTTTTTCAAGGAACTCCTTGAAATTTCAAGGAACCCTTGAAATTTTACATACAATTTTCAAGATAGCTTCAGAGGTGCCTTGAAAATATTTTTAATTGTAAAAATAGCTATTTACCATCGATATAATTAATAATTTCAGTGGATTATTGTTAATTTACCTATATAAAGCCTTAAAATAAAAATATATAATTTTTGTTTAATATTTCAAATAACGCTAATCGTCAAGTTTTTTAAACGTCGAAAATATGACTACTTTTCGTAGTTTGGTCTTTCATCTACCCAGATGTTTTGTTATCCCAATTCGTCATAACCACAAGGACCATTTTAAGAGTTGGAGAAATCCATTTGCCTTAGACGATGATCAAAATTTAATTGGTCAGGGACCTGAAATTCGCGAAGAATGGCTTAATGAGTCCATATCATCTGATAAAGTTACTGTAGATATAGGTAGAATTCCTAAACGAATAAAGTCAAAAATGACCCATTGTAAAGAATTTTTAGAAATAGATAGTCATGAAGATACATCATTTGTATACCAACGAAAAGCATTTGGTAACTTTGGTAAAATAAGCAAGATTGATCCAAGTGTCTGTTGGCCAACTAAAGAAGAAATCAGTTTACAAAAAGAAAAAGAACAGTTATTTGAGCCATGTGTTGAATCAATGCTTAATACTGTAAAACAAGAAAAGAAAGAATATAATAAATTTATCCAAGAAAGGTGAGAATTTAGGTATTATTAATAATGATACTGATATTAGTGTTACAACTTAGGGTTTTAATTTAATTAGACAAGTGCAGTGGCATTATCATATTTTAAGGTCCCAAACTCAATTTTTTTCATGAAAAAAATAAAATAAATGTAATTAAATTTATATATTGTAAAGGATAGTGAAAAGTGTTTAAGTTGTTAAACATCAAAAAGTAATTAACAAGTAATCCCTATACACTACTAAAAGCTGGCGGCTGCAACCACATCACAATTATCAAGCATCTCACTATCCTTTAAAAAATGTGGTGGAATTACTGAAATAGTGCCAAAAAATAATGCATGTTTAAACAAAATTCCGAAAAATGAAGTTTGTGACCATAAAATATGATATTGCCCACTGCAGTTGCACAGCACTTACAGTTTACTTAAAGTAATTTTATTTTTAGTGACTTATTACAGTAGTAAGACTAAGTATTATTAATATACTATTTGTTTATAGCTATTTGGAATAATATCATTAATATATAAATATGTAGACACCTCAAGGGATTAACATAAAACAAAACACATGTCAATCATTAATAAAGTCAAACCACAGTTTTATGCCAGCCTTGATTCCAGTGAAAAGTGGCAATTAATTAGGATTGGCAGATAATTGGGGATTCTATTTTTGGTGTTAAATTTATATATGTAGGTATACTTCATATATTATATTTATTTACAATTTAAAATTAATGATCTTATCATCAATATTAATTTTTTTTTATGAAATGTTTAGTACTTCACATATATTATGTACATATATTCAATTATAATTCAATTATCTTATCATTGAGGTTTAAATTTTTATTATGAAATATATATTATATGAAAAGATGTTTGGAACAATAAATACAAGTATATATTAAAAAAATTATGTCCATATATGTCATATGAATATAGGACATAAAAAAAGATGAAGTATATACAGGGTGGCCACCCATCCTCAAAATTTGATTATGTCCTCAAAAGAACTTGAATTTTGTAAAGTGTCCTCAATTGTCCTCAAAATTTGGAGTATGCTCTAATTAAAAAAATGTAATATTATTTTTTAGGCATTATATGTCCAGTGCTGGTATGACATTTTAAACTGTCTGTTGTGTACACTCATATACAGTGCTATAACCAGGATTTTATGATTATCAGGCAGTGTTTCAAAAATAGGCACATTTAAAAAATAAACATTTTAAAAAATGTAAAAAAAAACATAGTTAACTGAAATGTTTCACATACATTTTTAACTATAAAAAATAAATACAAAACTTCAGATTAAAAATGTAAATAAGAA
>JAYRBW010143011.1:0-14936 GCA_036023295.1 Invenusta paracnida | reverse complement strand
CCGTATTCAATAGCCATAAAAATACCATTTTTATTTAATCTGTGCACAATAGAAATACGAAGCAAGTGTGGGATAATTATTAATATTACATAATCAATTAAATCAATTATAAGAAATATAAAATTTCAAGCAAATATTTACAATTTTTAAATACTCATCACCAGGGATAATTAAATTCCAGTTATTTCTGAAATGATCAAGCTATTATAACTATAACTAAGTGTAGTACAGCGAAGACTTCCAGAAAAATTTCTAAAAATAAAGAACATTTTCGTGAAGTACTAGGATTAAAGTAGGATTACGCAACAAAATAATCTCTGCACTTATATATAATTTAATATACAATAATCTTTTTGGAGACCGTATTTATTATAGGTATATATAATGATACTAAATAAATCTTTATCAATTATCTATGCACATATATGTTACAGGCAATCTGTCAAATCCGTAATTTGAAATATGCCGAATGCATCAGGCAATGTATAAAATATGAAACATTTTTACATATTGCCTTGTGCATTCGGCATATTTCAAATTGCCTGAAATAAGCGAGCAGGCAGTGTACAAACTATGTAATATTGTAGCGTACACTACATCACAGGTATTATGAGCCATAACAACTATTATTGTTGCATCAATCGATACTTGTGATGAGAGTGCTGACTTAAAATGCACAGATTAGGAGTACCCAAATGCATTACCGACTAGATCCGAGGCTTCATTTGTGAGAGAACAGCCCGCGTCCGATACAACAACACCCTATCCATGACCAGAAACTTTAGACAAAGACTTCCCCAAGGGAGCATCCTTGCTTCTATCCTCTTTGTTCTCTGGATAAAGGATCTACGATATGAAATACCTGTAGACAGCACACCTTACTTCTTTGCTGATGATCTACTATCTAGCAGCAGTGCCACCAACATCTAGTTAGCAACAGCCAAGACCAAAGCGGTAGCTGACACAGTTGTGAGATAGTCAAACCAGTGGAAGATGACACTAGCATCCCAGAAATGTGAAGTAATGCTCCTCTCACAATGGAGTAAAGAATGCAATACACAAATTGACCTTAAAATTGACGGGAAAACAGTCAACACAGTCAAGGCAGCTACATTCCTAGAGGTTACCATCGACCGCCTACTCCAGTTCAGACCCCATGTCAAGAACATCTGTAAAAAAGCCAATACCAGACTCCAACACCTAAGAGCCCTAGCTGGTAGATCATGGGGTGCAAGAGAAGACATCCTCAGAAGCGTCTACATCACATTTGTAAGATCCTGCATTGAATACGCCGCGAGTGCAGGGTTCCCTCAGACAGCGCCCACACACATCCAGAAACTAGAAAGAATCCAAAATAAGACTGCCAGGATCATTACGGGATGTCCTATGAAAACCAACACCGACGACCTTATTGACGAAGCCATACTGAAACCTATTGCCACGAGAGGTCTGATCAAAGGAGTTGGTATTTATGAAAAGGCACTCCGGAGAAAAGAGTCCGAACCACTCAACATTATTGCAAAAGAAAACAGTCGGAAGAGACTCAAGACCAGTCACCACACGTGGAGGGACATTGAAAACAAATACAAACTGAATAGCTCTGTCAGAGAACGATCGACAGTAATCAGCCTCATACCACCTTAGAACAACAACCACGACAACATCAGCTTCAGTCCAAACATAAACCCAAATGTCATCAAGACAGAAAACACAACCGTTCAAAAAGAAAAAACTACCAGATACCTCCACACCCTACTACTGGCCGATATCCACATTTGGTCAGACGGCTCAGTTACCAACAGTACTGAGGAAGGGGGAGGCTGATATGTCAGCTACGGGGATTACACTAATAAGAGAGGGGTACCGGCGGGCAAATTTAGCTCCAGTTACCAAGCTGAACTGACAGCCATCGAAACAGCACTCAAGGACTTCAAGACCATCTGTGGTAGATAAAAATGCTTTCTGCAATAATTATAAGCAGCAGGGGATAAAAAATACAATGTTTTTGCAAAGGATTTCATGTCATCTGAATAGATTTTCTTTTTGCTTTTGTTCTTGTTTTTTATTTGATCATTTATAAAAGAAAGACTCATTTCAAAAAAATATATATTTTCAAGAAATATATATTTTTTTAATATGGCTTTGAATTTTTATTTCTTATAAAACACATCTTAAATTTAAAATAATCTTTTTGCTTCTAAGATTTTTTGGTGAAGATTTTTAACTTTCGTTTTATTTATTTTTTATAACCATTTCGTAATTCGTGTTTTTTTAGGTTTTCAATCTTAACTGTTTCAGACGTCTCATACAAAAAACTTAGATCAATATCATCGTTTTCCATTGGTGTGGTTGTTGTTGATGTACTACAAATGGTATCCTCCTATGGGAATGCTTCTTGAAAGTTTCGTTTGGGTGGTGGTTTTCTCACAGGTATAGCTTTCTGAAAACTGCCGTGGTTTCCAGCATTAATAGGATGGGACCTTTCTGTAGGTTTTCCATCATGAAAGTGGAGATCACATACATACGAATTTTTAGTTATACTTTGTAAACTGAAATTCTGAATAATACATAGCATAATTCATTGAATAATCTATTGCATTCTTGCTTATCGTGTTAAACAATGATAAGGTCATTTACATAATTCGCAGCGAAAGAATTTATATGGCTTTGGAAATGGAATGAATTTCCTATCCTTGTGTAGGTACCTATTCGTGAATTGCTATTAGGTATATAGACCAAACTTACAGTGAGACATATTGCTATTAGTATGAATCCAATAAAATCGAATATAGGTATCCAAAGAATTCAATTAAACAATATACCTAACGGAATAAATGTAGTATTAATAGGTAATAATAATAATAATAATAAGTAATTAAAGCATTGATTATAATTCGTAAAGCTTTTTAAATAAGCATTTAAACAGTTTACCGCTTATTAACTATATGGAATTCCCTTATTGGCCAACTCCTCTTACAAGAACATTTTTATCGATTGACAATTTTGATTGGCTAGTGTTGACTCGTTAAAGTTTTATTATGGCAGTTACCTAAATGCAGTTTATTCTTTTCTTTAGTTTTGGTTAGTCTAGCTAATATATAGTTGTTACCTTAAGTTTCCCAAAAACACCCTTCTCCAGTAAGCGCCCTCAAAAGAATTCACTAAATAAATACACCCTCGTGGCTCTTATTAAATAAGCTGGTTCAGTTGGAAATGTTTTAATAATATTTTTATTTATTGAAAGATATGCTAGTGTTTCTCATTAGCAAATATGTTTTTATTTTAAAAATGTATTAAGAAATACAAAAAGTTATCAATATTTTATTCTACAAAATGGATTCAATGTAAATTGTTATTGAGTTACTTTAGACGGGAAAATATTATATTATAAAATGTTTAATTTTTTTAAAGAAGACGTTGCGAGTAAAATGTATTTCAATTATCTAAATTTTGTCAACCAATCAAATGCGAGCTAGTTATGTTTCAATAAACCGAGATTTGTTTAAAAGTAATTTCTATAGCCGCTGGAGGTAGACAATTTGTTCCTGTTATAGCCGTAAAGAAAAGGTTATGCCAAGATCTATCATATGTCTTTAAAACACATTTCTTTGGTAGGAGACACGATGTTAGAATTGAAGTTTGTTTAAAAGTATAAATATATATAGATATATTGATTGAGTGAAATTTAAAATTTGAGATTTATACCAAATATTTTAAGATATTAAGATTATGATCAATATAGCAATGACCAATTCTTCCTTGAGTTTAAAAAAATAATTTCACTTTTTGAAAACTAGAATCAAATAAGAAATTTCGAAAATAAAAATCTTCAATAATCTTTCTAAACTGATTTGTTGTGTTTTCTATGTAGATCGTTGGCTTACAACTGATTAGAGTCTCCTGGTAAGCATCATTACTTGAGGAAATTAAATTTCCAAGAAACGCATAATTAAATTTTGCACTAGGTAACAGAAAAAAACTATTAACAAATTGGATATAAATTTAGAGTTAATATAATGATTCTTTGTCCTGTCAAATTGTAACCATTAGTTCAACATTATATTTGAGGCAAATAAAATTCCTTCTTTTCTTATCTGTGCTTTCTAGTTTAGTTTACGTTGATGGAAAAAGAAGGGTGTAGGTAGTAAATGAAATATTTTAAACTCCTAAAATATACCGGATTATTACATAAAACGCAAAAATACGCTATATTCAGTGAAAATTAAAAGTCATATGAGGAAGATAATTTTTTGTCTACCATTTTAAAAGAAAATGTCTAAAATAAAATTTTACCAACTGTCAAACATTATTTCTTCCATTAATGCATATCTTCAAATAGCTATCCAATTATGTCCAATTATCAAATGAAAGCAATAAAATCATATTATACACAAAGGGAGCAGAGATTTGTGATATATATAATTTTCTTCTATATAAAAGTGATGACATTTTCTGTTACTGCAATGTTTGCAAATGTTTGCAATGATGCAAATTATTTCATAAAAAGTCATTATTATGTTTTATTAATAAAACTTTTTTATTTTGCTAAAAACTTACACGTAAAAATTTGAAACAATTATCTTTGCCAAACTTTGATTATACATATATCTATTTGTTTTTTAACTACTGTTGTGATCCAAACTAAATTGATGAACATACCTACTTATAGCAAATATGGATTACACAGAAAATTACTTTTTCGACTTTTGTTATCATGATCAAGAATTTGTTTTTGTAAATTTAAAATATTAAAAATATAAATTTTAAATTACTTTTTGCATTTTATTTAATGCGACGTGCTGGAATACCGAAAAGTACAATAATTGTGCGGCTTATTAAAAAAACATATTGGAAAAAGAATCAATATTTTACCAACAGCATTGAATGACACCTTCTTACACGCAAATTTGTTAAGCTTATTTTGTTTTGTGCTATTGATTAATTTGTTTCAACTTAGATAATATATAGATAACGCACTGAAACTAATAAACTTTTCATAAATAATTATATAGATATTAAAAACTTCCATTTTTGTGGATGATTGAATATATCTAGATAATAATACTATTGTTAACACTATACATACCAGACTGTAATTTATCATTTAGGAAATAGTGAAAGCATATTTTAAGTATTTTAATCAGTCGATGTATTTTAGTGACTGTTGTTTTATCCCTATTTTGATCTGTTGATTCTAAATATCCCAATATTTAGTGTTTATGTATTAAGTCATTTTAATATTATTGGTTGTTTATATTGGAAAGTATACTTAATTTTTCGCCTTTTAAACAATTTAATGAGTTAAATCAAAATAATATAACAATGGAAAAATTTGAACTTGCGGATAAATAAATAAGTCTTAGTTTTAGTATATAGCTATGTATATATATATAGCTAACCAAGTTGGACGAAGTTATAAACTGATTATAAACTGTTTTGGTCAAAGAGCTCTTCTCAACACATAAACAAACATGGCAACGATTAAAAAATGTAACTATATTGAGAATTTATTTTTTAATTATTTCAACTATTCAGCTAAAACAATATGTTCAAAATCATCTCTAAAAAGAAAACAATAACACGAAGAATGCTTGTAACCTTGCACCAGACTAAATATTTACGTTTGTACCACAACTTGCTTAAATTTAGAGAGCTGGCGATTATTATAAATCATCGTGGATAAACAACTTACACGAGTAAACATTTGTTCATTTTTCAGAATTAATTAACAGAAGTAGACCTATACAAATATCTATGAGCTTAAATATATTTTAGACACAAATTTATCCTAATTAACTTCCGAAAAATAAATACAGAAAAACTATTTGGACACCTTTTTGTCTAGAAATAATTGGTTAATAGTAACATTTTGTGTCTCAATCGCAGTTCATAGCCTCTATCCCTCTTTTTAAATAATCTTGTAAAACGTATGTATACAGAATAGAAGGTTATGAACAATATTAGACTTAGCTTAATTTTAAGTGTTAAATTACGAATAGATTTATATAATGGGTAATTGTATATCATTTTCGTTATATGCAATATTCAATATACACAAGATAATTTAAGTTAAAATTTTTCTAAGGATTGTTTACATATTATTTTATCATTCTGAAAACATAAAAGTATTTTGCGAACAATTAACCAAAATTGTTTCCTATTTTTCAATACATTAGTGAAGGTATTTGTATTACTACTTGAAGATATGAAGAATTTAGTGAACTTCCAATCTACGTAATATCGTTAATAAATTAATTGTAATAAATTATCGTAATAAATTAATTGCTTGCCTTATGTTACCGACCTAGAGTGTGATTCTTTCAAATATCATAGTTTAAAAAGATGATATGCTATATATTCTCTATCAGTATTCAATGTTAATTGTATATAATTACTCAAATATATTTTATAAATTAAAATCACAAACTTGTTAAATTTATCACAATTAGCAGCTGGTAACCAATTGGCTGTGATTAGAAAAACTCTGTTTACTAAGATAAAATAAATTTTATCAAATATAAGTACGTAGATAATTAAATATCATTTAAAAATTACGATTTAATATTAATCTATAACTATGTTTAAATATGTATCCATAATAAATACCATTTTTAATGAACTTTTTACTACAAGGTAATAATATTGCATTAGATGTTTTTGCCTTAAGACAATCTAACTATTCAATAATTATACTCGGAATAAATCCCCGCTATAGCAGTAGAACGTTTGCAATTAAATTATGTATCACTTTTAAACGTCTAGATAGTTTACATGTGGTTTTTTAATTATCTGTAGCATTATATTGCACAAATTAAAATACTAAACATGAAAAAAATGAATGAGGAAAAAATTAGAACAATTCTAGATATTTTATACCTTTAAATATAATATAAAAAATATAAAGGGGTATAACTCTAGAATAGCACCATAACTTTATTGATTTATCGATTATTCACTAATCGATAAAATGTCTATATTTTCAGGCATTTAATCAGTTTAATCAGTTGATATAGAAATAAATATCCGATATTGCGCAAACTGTATATTAGGACATATCAAAGAATTCAATTTTAATAATATTTAATAAATATGGTTTACCGATACTAAAACAGAAAAATGTTCTTAGGACTTTGGCAGCGAAAGAATTTTTATTGCTACTTGAACATTTGAAGAGTTTAAACCATAGAAATGGATCATTAATAACGGTTTATTGATATTATTATTATTTTTATCTTTGTTATTATTATTATTATAAGGTTTATATATATTTATATGGTTTAGACGCTTTCCTATCGGCCTGTAAAATCAAGGACTGTAAAATATCAGTCCAGATGATTACTATAATGCAATGTCTATGAATGGAATACAACTATTGTGTACAAAGCCGAGACAACCTGGTGTGCATGAAACTGGGACAGCCTGATGTGTACGAAGCTGGGACAGCCTGATGTGCACGAAGCTGGGGCAGCTCGATGTGCACAAGGCTGGGACAGTCTGGTGTGTACGAAGCTGGGACAGCCTGATGTGCACGAAGCTGGGGCAGCCCGATGTGCACGAGGCTGGGACAGTCTGGTGTGTACGAAGCTGGGACAGCCTAGTGTGCACAAAAACTGGGAAAGCCTTGTGTGCACGAAGCTGGGGCAGCCCGATATGCACGAGGCTGGGACAGTCTGGTGTGTATGAAGCTGGAACAGCCTAGTGATCACAAAACTGGGCAAGCCTTGTGTGCACGAAGCTGAGGCAGCCCGATGTGCACGAGGCTTGGACAGCCTGGTGTGTACAAAGCAGGGAAAGCCTTGTGTGTACGAAACTGGGCAGTCTGGTGTGTACGAAACTGGGCAGCCTGGTGTGTACGAAACTGGACAGCCTGGTGTGTACGAAACTGGGCAGTCTGGTGTGTACGAAGCTGGGACAACCTGGTGTGTACGAAACTGGGACAGCCTGGTATGTACCAGCCTTAACAGTCAAAACGACACTCGTAGTACATGATAAGAAGCACTAGTAAATTAGTTCAGTTGTGGCGGACTGACTGAGAGATAGATAACCAAGTATCACCGCTATTTGGAGGTATACTTGTGGAATAAATTTACATCATAAATGCACAAATAAGGAATAATTTTAAATATTATATTCAGCGTCAAATAGTAATAAATTCATACAGTTAGATGACAATATTGAGTTTCTGCGTATGAAGTAAAGACGTATACTCTGAAAATATGTATGAAGAAATCAATTTAATAAATGATAACAACATTTTGTTTTTGAAAGCTCGAAATATAATTTGCTGTT
Source organism: Invenusta paracnida (assembly GCA_036023295.1). Taxonomy (NCBI): domain Eukaryota; kingdom Metazoa; phylum Platyhelminthes; order Proseriata; family Coelogynoporidae; genus Invenusta; species Invenusta paracnida. The sequence goes on along the minus strand of JAYRBW010143011.1, from coordinate 6,647 downwards.
AAAACTTGAAAATTATTTAACGCGTACTGACTACGAAGAATTAATTTTATATGCCAAATCAGATTATTATTTTCTCTACTTATATACATATATCTATAATGATACGCATCTGATCTATGTAACATACCCACTGTAGATAATATATTGAAAGTCTAGCTAGTTGCTTAAACCTAGATTTCTTTATGTTTCCATATCTTTATGTTTCCAACTATATTCACTTAATAAATAGTCGAATAATCCTTAATTTTTTTTTAAATGTATTCGACTTGTTTTATATCGCCTATACAATTATCTCAAAATTGTATAAATGTATTATAATTTGAGCTAATACAACAAATATTTCATTTTATTATGTTTTTTATCAAGATTACATTTCTTAATTTTATAATTGTATCATAGCACTAGTTATCTTTCGTAAGTCACAGATATGTAATAAAAAGTAAATATTCACAAAACATATAACATATTGTGTAAGCTTGCCTGAGTAGGATACCACTAAGCTCATTGTTAACTAAGTCGGATTACGAAAAATATAATATATGAATCCTGAACGACTTTCTTAATACAAATAAATGTAGTAATAAATAGCGAAGAAAAGGAATATTATAACGAAACACGTGTGCAGAGAAGTTAATTACTAACAAAAATTGAAGCCTCCTAATTGTTTATAAGCTTTTGTTTGAAAAATATTACATACCGGCATTTCTTCCCTAAATTATAAGTCGGTTTAGAAGGGTTTCAAGCTATAAAAAGTTTTCAGTGACGGATAGTCCAGGAATTATTAAATTTAGAAAAGATATTACTTAGTAATGTGTATCATTTAAAAATTCAACATATTTTCCATAATTTCGATAATTTCAGTAATACATTATATATACATATGTTTTTGTATGGGAAATATTTGCCAATTTGTGTTTACCAATATTTGTCAATAAGATACATCCAAATATAATTAATTAGGGGGTTCGATTGATAACGGGATTAAAACTACACAAAATGATTCTATTTGATGTTAACAAAATATTTTATAGACATGACTTTTTATACATTTTTATTGATATACATAATATTTTTCATCCTATTTCAATTGATTAAAAAATATTATTATCTATATATTGTAGGTACTACTAATTTTTATTTTAAACATAATTAACAAAAACACTTCTGTGGTCAATTCCATGACATTTTTAAAATTATATTTTAATGACATGAAAAATAATTCTTGCTTATTACAACTTCATGAAATTGTATAACAACTACATAATAATTTAGTATGTCTATTTATTTATGCAGTTTTATTATTATAAAGTTAATTGTTTGGAAAATAATTTTTAAATAATCTATAAAAATGATTAAAATTCTTGCAAAAGAATACCGTATCTTACTAAATACAAAATTATGCTTATAGAAAAGAAATATTCAATAAATTTTTAATCTTAAAATATGTATTGATGCAAACATTTTTTATATGGCACAAAGTCTAAAAATCTATAATTAGAAAAATGATTTTAATGTGTTTATTTAATAAAAAAAAGGATATTTACCTCTAAAAAACTTAGAAAGTACAAACATTTTTATGGAAGTATAAGTAAATGTATCTCATGTAAGTTCAGTTAACATTTTCTAATTAAATTAAATTTATTAAACAGAGTAATATCTAGAAAATAGATTAATTATACATGATTAAATAGAATATTCTTGCAACTCATTTTATATTTATTTTTAGGTATATATTTATATTTGTATATTTGTATTATCAATAAATATACAGTTGCACAGAGTTTTGATGAATAAATAAAATATGTCATATTACATATATACATATTATATTATTATATTTTATGTAATATATTTTCTGCATTATAATAATTTAAAAAAATTAACATAAATAGCACAAAACAATATGGCTGTAAATTCCAACACCAGAGGGCACACTTCTCGATTTCATATCCCAAAATCAAAAATCAAAAATCGACGCACATCTCCACTCGTTTTTCCCAGCTACATTCAGAGCCTGGAATGCCCTGCCACCAGAATTTATGAACATTACAACAGTGGATGCTTTCAAAAACAAGCTTGATAATACTCCATAATGAAGGGATGAGCTTTATTGGAAGAAGAAGAACACATTTTAATTAGTGAAACAATAATAGATATATTTATAATAAAATTTGTATACAATTTTGTTGTAAACTTTTTCACTAAGGATGTAATATACATAGAAGAATTAGATTTACCTATAAGTAATTACCCAGTAAGGTAAGGTCGCAATTAAGTTGAGAATACATACAGTGAGATGAGATAAGATGCAGCATGGTGATTGTTGGACCCATAATACAAGATTTTTATATAATGCATCATTAAATATAGTTAAAGATTAATATATTTATGGAATAGAGTATTGATTAAAATATCGATTTAAACATAATATGCTGTTTACTTCGTCCGTCATAGAAATAAAACTATTTACCTACCCTATATACATATAAACCGCATAGAAATACTGTTTAATACAAATCACAATTAAGGCCTATTTTAAGGCTGTGTTTGAATTAAAATTGAGCCATGTAAAATAGTAGATTTTAAAATATTCAGCATAAAATTGCAATTATAATTAAATTGTTCTGTTATTGCAATATTGATAGTGTTAACTTTCATGAAACTTTAACAAATTAAAATGTCTGGGAATTAGGATTCTAGTTTTAGAGTGGAAAAACAGTAGTATATTTATTAGGTACATAATACTGCAGTATTCTTTCTCGAAATTCTTGATAACTAATCCCGAAATATTGTATATGTTGTAAATAAACTACTGTTTTCCACCCGCACCCCAAAACTAGAATGCTATTTCACTGACTTTAAAATAAGTATAATGGATTAGAATAAAATTTAAAAAATCTTTAAATTAAACTTGTTACCTTATATGTAGTGCAAATATTGTTTTCTTTTTTATCGTATAGGTATAGCATATTACGTACATGCAATCATAGAGGAATAATACCTAATAATAATAGTAATACTAGTAATCTAGTAATAATACATAGAGTAATATGATTACTCTATGCGTGCAATAGTTGAAATATAGGCGAAATCAAGCGATGCTACAAATCTGTCATTTCGGAACATTTCAAAATATTATAGTTCAAATAACCGGCAAATAACTCTGCCTGACAAGCATTTTGTAATCTTTACAGAATATTTCTAGTATTTTTATTTAACTGTATCTCTAAAAAAATGAATTCGTAATTTTTTTTTCTATATTCATTTTATGTTACGTAATAACTGCAAACACTAAACATATTTAAGAGCGTTTGTCTTGGCGCCTATTTCAATTGAAAGAATTAATAAATATATCATTTAAAATAAGTATAATTTATTAAAGCTGTTCCACTTGAACTCCATACATAGAGATAAATTATTTACTACAATTGAAATTGAATATTTGCAACAATTATTAAGAAGTAGTTATAACAAAAAATATATTTTAGCAGCATTTTTCACACAAAAAGTAAGTTACAATTCAAACTGAGGAAAAATCAAGAAACTATATCCATTTGACTACGCAAAAGACCGAAAAGAGAGGAACAGTGGTAACATCCGATCAAACAGTTACAAAAACCAATTCTATGCGTAGCGTCGACCTTTCCTACTTTGACGACGGAATTTGTATGCATATGAGAACTCAAGATTCTCTCAAAACTCTTGACCTCCCCATACGAATCGAACTCATCCACTCTAAAAGATTCATTCATTTATAGAAGCAGAAAACAATAATACTGACAAAACCTAAACAATAATACGACTCATGACCAACAATATAATCTGCACCTTAAAATGTCCAGTTTATCAAATCCAGTGCACTAATTGCAAAGAGTTTTACATCAGAAGTGGTGTTTGAACTTCACGAAAGAGTCAAAGGAACGCCTCGTGAATCACCAGGTACTGTTACTCTATCGATAGCAGACGAATGGGTGCTGTCTATTCTAACACTACTTTGAAGGACTCAAAGCACCAAGAAACTACGCTTTAAATAAGGCGCTTTTGATTAATGAACGCCTACCTATACCATTAACTACAAAGTAAATAAACATAGAGTTTCGACTGTCATTAATTCTGTATGCAGTACTGTACTACTATTCAGTTACCCGAAAGCTTTACAAAATACTGTATATAAAATTCACAACAATTACATTGTTTATGTATAGTACAGGTATTAAAAATAACAATAACAGATTACAAATACAATTATAAATTACAGATATAAATATAAATTACATTTGTTATTATTAATAATTACAAAACATTTGGTGGGTGAATAAGAGAGGTGAGGCAATATATATGTTGCACTATTATTATATTTTATATTAATCTATTATTATAACTATTGTTATAATTAATTATCTATAACATCTATACTTTTCAATATTGGCTGGTATAATTTTTGGTTCACAAATAAATTCAATTTTAAATTACTTTCATGTGTATTAGAAACAAATAAATCCACTAGTTTATAATTTTACCTCTCTTTTATATTACTATTTCAGGTTAACGGTTCGGATTCTTAGAGAAACATGCAGATTCTTCTGCTCTATCGGATCATTACAATAGCAGCCTGCATTTGGTGCTGCGTTTCCAGTAAGTCGATGGTACCCCATATCTACAAATTACAGTGTTGAACTGTCAATCAGTTGGCAGTTGGTGAGAGTGGGTTCGAACCCCGGTGCAGACCATACTTAATTTCTCCCGTCCCCGGCTGGCAGCTGTGTCAGTCGATTGACTAGCAACCCGAAAGGGTTCGTTTCGCTTGTGCGATAATACCGCGACCACGGTCCTGCACGTGTTAATAAATATATATATATAAATAATTACTACGCCATATACAAAGAAAGTTCAGTATTTTCCTGCTTTAATTTATTTTGGCGAAAGTTCAGTTAATAATACGCAAAGCTTTGAGAGGAAATATATTTAATAGTATATAGCTTTAAAATATGTTTAATTTAAGCTCAGCAAATTGCAACAACGTTGGACTATTGAGTCCTAAGCTAAGTGGAATTAAGTATTTTTCGTTTTAAACAATTTGTCATATTCAACCTTTTATATAATTATTAAGTTGAATAATTAATCGAATAAAACTAGTGATTATATTATAGTCTGCTTTTTTCTCAAAATGATTTTCAAATTGGATGTTTTATAAAATCTTAGTTGTATTCACAATTTAACTTTACATCAAATTTGACATTTTTATTCAATTGTTTATTCAATCTTTATTACTTTGCCAAATTGACAAGATTTATAACAATTGTTAAATTGTTGAATAAGAATAAAATCATGCATAATATTTTAATGAATATAGAACTTCATTATTTGTTTCCTAAATGACTTCTTATTTTAAAAACTTAAGTATCTATGAATATATAACAAATTATCGGTATCACTGGCAACTTCAACATATAGCGAAGACATCTATCTGGCGGAAAGATAGAAGTCTAAAAGTAGAATGCTAGGTACTTATCTGGAGCCGAAATAATATCCATTTTAGTTTTTGTTTTCACCAAATAATATTTCATTATTAACTTTCTAATCAATCACTTTGAAGTCTGATGGCTTCCAATATCATAATATACCAATCACAGGCATGACTTACTTATATGTATCTCTTTTGTAGGTCTGTGACATAAAGTACAAGTGTGCCTCTATTATTGTGTTGGTCTTCTCTTAATTTTCTTCACTTCTGATTTGTCTCTTTTCTGCTTTAAAAGTAGACTTAATTAGATTGTTGCGTATATTAGCGCCTGCTACTGGAGGCATATATATATAATCTTTAACCTGACTCGACGCATCAGCTTTTAACTACTCAGTATGATTGGCTCAATATGGCAGCGCAAACAGTACCTACAACAGTACCTAATCAAGAGTACTTTGCCAGTTTCAAACCACAGACCTACGGATTAGTACGCTATCCGCTGGACTGCGCTCTACTAAGAAATGACTATAGCTGCTGCCATCACATCCATAACTAATTGAATTTAATGGTTTAATTATTAGAAGTCTTATGATTTTTCCTATAAAAATACTGACTTCTGATTGGCTGACTGGTCTATCAACGTAGAAGCGTTCATTTATACTATTGTCATGTATTCATTTAGGTATAGCTCAATATGCACAGGTGCTTATAATTCTACCAGATTTTAAAAGTAACATAGTTATAGAATAAAAGCAAATGTGTTTAAGATAAAATTAAGAAGTATAAAAATATTTACTTAAGAGTGAAGATCATAGAAATCATATTTAATATGTCTATTTGTCTGTATTTATTTTGCTCCATTCAATACACTCACATTATTATTATACAAATATTATTGTAATAATAGACAACTAAGCAGAGAAGTTTACCATTTTATATAGAATAAAACACTTTAAAGTATATTAATTATTAATTGCTTTAATAAATCTTTTATTTACACAACTTTTTCAAGCAAATTGAGCCTGTTTAGTTAAACATAGTTATTAAACTCATGATCATAGAGTACACATGATTATAAAAAAGTTTAAATTTAAGTTAAGTTGTATTATTTCAGAGTTTAATGTTCATTGCGCTTACAAATAAACATCGCTCATGTATTACTTATTATTCCCATTTAGAATTT